>JACCGJ010007736.1:0-119214 GCA_013407085.1 Atriophallophorus winterbourni
ATATATATACATATACATACATATACATATTATTACTTGCTGATATATATTCTATGGTAGAAATGACACCGCGATCCTTAAAATATATCAGGAAGTGATAATTTTCTGTTTAATGAATTCGAAAACACGATGGATGTATATCACACCTCGGATATAAAATACAAGGAACTGTTGATTGCTGGTATATATTGAAAACATATTTAGCTAACGTTATTATGATTATGAGCTGAAATACATCATCAGTCCAACCTAAGATTATTACAATGGCATTAGTATTGCTGTTCACGTTTAATTACACAAAATATATTTTCAGCCATTTTGTGTGTCATGATTTGGATGATGAAGATATATTTTACGACACGCAGCAATGTTGGTTCTGGAGTATTTAAGTAGTTGGTCATTCCAATTGTTTTAAAAGATTGATTGTTTGAACATTTAAGTATAAACAAATAATGCCACCGTGGTTGTGCATATGTATCTATACATTTACTATCTCACTATATTCAAAATTTCACAATGTTTCAAGCATAACTCAGAATCCGTCAAAACAATAAACTTATTTCAACATCAATGTTATAGATAGCTACAGAATGAATGCAGTAATATTGATGGTTTCTACTCCTACCTGACCTACAGTTATATCACTTCATTCATTAATTTACTCTCTATAACATTGTTCTAGAAATTAGTTTGTGATTACAGGGAAAATTCTACTACAATAAAATCACGAGTACTCTTGAAAATTTATATCTGAGTCATTTCCGGAATCGTGAAAGTTTGAATATAGGTAGCTGGTAAATGTGTAGATATATATGTACAACCATGGTGGCAATATATGTATTTAATAAAATGGGCAATCAATTATTCTCTTGAAACAATCGGGGTGACCGTCAAAATGGATATTCCAGAACGGAAGTTGCTGATAGTCATAAGGAAAACCTACCTCATGCAATCCATAACACGTAAAACTCATTGCACCAGCAGTTGTCAACATTTTTTAGTGCACACTAACATCAGAAAGCTAAATATATGATAGAATAGAATGGACGTACGCGAAAATAATTCTAAAAAGTTATCAAATATGGTGTTCTGTTTCCATCTCACGTGTGACCATAAGAATTGGACGCGTGCGGATTTATTTCGGGTGCTCCTGGCACTGTTACCGGCAAACCGCAATAATCAAGTGTAGATGAGTTCAACATTATTAGCAAAATGTGTTCTAGAAATACTCACCGCTGCTCTTCATGTTGAAGTCGGTTTTCTACCCCACTTGAAGAATTTCTATTTACAACGTAATGAAACGCTCAAAGCAATAAAATCGTATGTCGTCATTCTTAGTCACACACTTAGAAATATTTATGGATAATAGTTTCTTGAATCGTCGTTTTCTAAGCAACTAACTGTCCCAACTTTTCAAAATGTTTGAAAGCAGTGAGACGTTCCCAATCTTCATGCTTGTACCTGCGCACAAGCGTTGGTTAGATCGAACTGACGTTACTGAGTGAAACTGATTCTTGCTAAAATCATGTCGGGCAAACAACAAAAGCTCGTTCCTTTCCAAATGTTCCAACAATTTTGCAGTTATCATTCGCTCAAAATACGTTCGATATCGATATGGTGGTGTCAATTGACAGAACGACAGCCATCTTTGAGATTAGGTGGTATTCGTTACAGTTCCAAGTCGGTTGGTATCACTTGAGCTTGGAGCAAACGAATAAACATATCACATTATGGTTCATACAGTTGCACATAGCAGCTCTTGATCAGCATTGCAGTAATCTCGTTTTGCCCCTCGAGATTTATGAACATTTGGTTTCCGTGAATGCTGTGCTGCTGTAATCATTAATTCACTCAAAGTCAGTCCATCTGCTTAAATATCTAATAGTTGAATAGAAAAGGTGAAATAAGGCGAGAAACCTTTTGCAAATCTGTCTGCAAATGGACCAGCGTTCTATTACACGGATTAAAGATAACCAAACAACGTTTTTAACACAAAAACTCACGTTTTAATATTGTTTCTGTCATTTGTGAATCGATATAAGATATTCAGAATGTGGTGAATCTAAAAGATTTGATGCGATTAAAAAGATTGTTCATGGCCTCGAATTAAGTAAATTACTCCGTTTTTCAATTTTGTTAATTGTGTCCATGAGTCATCTGTGCTCGCAGCCTTATGAAACTTGAGTTTATTGTTTGATTTGCTTTCTCTGAAGCGAATATTTTGTGTTCGTTCAACAAACATGTCGGCCGCTGACTATCCGGATAGAAGTAATCTAGTTGTACAGAACTGGTGTATTGAAAATTTGCAAAGACAGCGAGTTTGTTCACTGCTCTGAATCATTTTATTGCGTCACGGTTTGACACAACGTTATGAACGTAATCATATACTAGAACAGCGTGATGGTGTCATCCGATTTGTGGTTCAACGACAATATTTTCTACAGTGGTTGGATAATGCGTTTTTATTAGGTCCGATGAGAGATTTTAGTCTTATCCGTTTATACGAGTTATTATTCAAACGTAGCTATGAGTGAGTGTTTAATCAAAGCCGATTAGAATTTGAAGTCGATGTGTTTGTGATACATAATGGTCCAGGCTTTTATCATTATTTGAATCTCGTGGTGCGTTGTCACATACTGCAACCCATCAAGCTGATGTTTCAATCTCCATAGATATATTGTTTCAATGAGAGTTCTACTCTAACAACATCAACTGAACTGTCATCCTGGAATATGCACATGTGAAAAGAGAGTTTATCATCACACTGCGATTCATACAACCGAGTTTCGATCATGGCGACCATATCCGGCATCGTTTGATTACAAAATTTAGTCAGTTTGATTAATTTGTTAGCTAGACTGTTTGCCCTAGTATTCTGCATTTAATGACGAGAATAATGACAAGATAAAATAGTACAACTCCGAAGCAGATATAACTTAATACAGTATGTTTTCGGTATATTTGCGCATACGCAGTTCCGGAATAAATGCTCGACTCAATCCAGCTAATTCCATATTTAAAATATGTGATAAAACTTTTATTAATTAAATAACTTTTAAGATTCAAATGTTCTTTCGAAAACAATGCGTAGCTGTTGAAATTACGACAATACTTCGTCATCCCGTTGACAATTCATATTGTTGTTCATGAAATGAAACCACGGGACGCGAAATGCGTTGATGTGTGCAATTATTTTCCGTGGTTTTGGCCAATAACGTTGAATTTCGTGTGATTTTCATACGTTAAATGTCAAAATTTACAAGTAGAAGTTGGATGGCCGAACGTACAAAATCAGGCAGCACTAATTCTCAGTCAATCTTCTTCCGAATCGATTGAGAGATGCATGATCACATTTTTGAGCTCAATAAAAATAATTGAATTTTGACTAGATAGTAAAATTGAATAATTAATTGAAAAATGAGTTGCTGGTTGAAGAATATCAATGGCCTAATATATGAAAAATATCGCTAGCCGCCTGAATTTTATCGTAAGAGGCTGAGACGATTGCGAAGGTTGAAAAGAGGACGAGTTACTTTCCCATGATCAATAAGCTCTTCATACGGGTGTCGAATTACACGATTTAACACTACTTGCGCCGGCATACGCGTTTGAAACAAACTTTTCGACTAAGTCTGACTCATTTCTCAGGTCAGACATTCCAATGCAGATCGAAATAACCCATTGCATCTACAACACTGGAGAAACATAATCGATTGAACGTGTTTATATCGCACAACGCTAATATCAAAAAGTCTGCCCGGATTTTTAATTTCCATCTGATTCATCCATTGATTTTGTGTCAAACGGTCCAGTTCAAGGCGAGATCAAGCTGGGGACGTTCGACGGAAAATAACATGTTGCATATCGTTAAATAGCTGTCGACGGTGTCTAACTGGACATTTACTCAGGAACTATTTTACATGAACCCGAACCATGAAATGTTTCTAAAATTATTGCATTCGTATTCTGATCGAATTGTTTCTACGTGATAAGTGCAAACAGCACGAAACTCACCGATAGGTTGATGTCATGTTATTGATCATTTTTATTTGATTATGTTATCGCTTTGTGAAAATCGTAGTCGGGAATTTTGACGCTGCCTGCTGTTGTGTTTTGCCAGAACGGTAGTGCTGCGCATATCATATCATATTATAAACAATAAAACAACAATATCAATAAACAATAAAATTCCTATCATCGTATCAAGCCTAATTCATTCCAAGACAAACATCATAGTTATTAGCTCATTGATAATCAGCAAAATTAAGGTGTTCTTGTCAACACATAATACTGTCCCAATTTATATGAAAACATTCGCCAGCCTCTTCAGTAATATCTCCGGGATCTTTATTCACATTCTCGTCGTTACCTAGTTCAATTTCGAAACTTAAATAATGATAATGTTGATATTAATTTCTCTCATTCATCTCAACCACCGAAATCAGCATTCAAATAATCGCCATACTAATCCTATTCATGTTATTCTTTGTCATTAATAACCTAAGAATGGAGGATGTTCTTACAATCACATTCATCAACATCGCCGTCTTCAGCATCATCAAAATTAGCGACATCATCTCCATCACCATCATCAAGGTCGACATTGATATAAGCGTCACCAACAAATTTTGCAACAACGACAATCATATCACAATATCAATCATAAGGATCAAACGGAGATTACATCCACCACCACGTGTCAATGTCATTCACGTCACTCAAAACCTGCTATCCAATCCATCATCTTACTTGACGTACAAAAAAACAAATATTGATGTGTCAGTTTACATAAATTCTTTGAGTAAAACATTCATTTTATAAACATCACATGTCATGTGTCGGATAGTCAAACACAGCATACTTCGTCATATACTCATCGAGTTGAGAAGGAAAAACCGCAACAGATTCTGAGTGTATCATTTCTTCAGGCAAAATGTTCCAAGTGAATCAAATTCTTACCTAGATATAATTACGACGAATATCCAATCGAGAATTCAGGATGCATAAAGCATTCGAATGTTCTCGTGTTCTAGCAAGGTTTTGGGCTTTAACAATTGTATAATGAGATGGTTTTCATTGTGCAAGATTTTGAATGCAAACAGGAGGTCACTGTGTATCCGTCGTTGCGTAAAATCTTGTAGATTTAGATTCAAAAGTCGATCTTTGAAAGACAAATTTCTGTAACGGAAGACTAAATTTATTGCGCGAAAATAAATCCTGTCAAGTTGTTCGATATCCTTCCTCAGCGATGATGCCCAGTGTTGTATGGAATATTCCTCAACAGGACGTATATACGTGATAAATTACCTGGGTAGGGTTTCGGGCGTATATATTCTGAATATTCATTTTCTAAGACTCAAGATACGGAAAGATTTATTGTAAAATATCTGGCAAGAATGTCAGGCTCAAGGTTAAACGACACCCAGATACCGAGATCTTTATCCGCGTTGGTCCAGACATAATCTCGCGTGGCAATCTGATAAGTGTGGTGCAGCATTTTAAATTTCGTTGGGTTAAATGGTAAATCTTTTGACTTGGACCAACGAAATACGGTGCACACATACCGTTGTAATGCCATACAGTCATCAAACGACCTTGCACGTTTTCTTATTGTAATGCTCCGGCATTTGATATCCTCCACTATGTCGTTCATGTACATCGAGAAAAGAAGTGGTCCAAGCACCAAGCCTTGCGGAACTCCTCTTCTAGAGAAGGTGCTGCTAACGCGAACTTGCACGTTTTTATCAGTGAGATAGTTCCTTATTTAATTAGGCAACATTCCAGTAAATTTCATAAGCTTCGAGCCTCTTAAATAATGTTTTACTCTATAAAATGCTTTGGAAATGTCAATACAGCCTCCACATCGTCTAGTGCCATTGGTCCAATCCTCAAACATCGTAGGATAAACAGAAACGATCTCTCCGGAAACCGTGTTGTGTTGCAGTCAAAATATTCTGGCTTTCGAAATGTTCACTTATGCGCGCAGTCACATTAATTTAGAGATCACCGTAAGTAGAGTTACCGGTCTATAGTTTGCTGTGTCAAAATGGCTATAACCTTTGTAAATAGGGATTATCATCCACGCATTCCAATGCAGCAGTATGTTTCCCTCATGTAGACAGTGATAGAATAAGTGAGTGAGAGGAGCAGTCAAAGCAATGCGACACACGGTATGCATGCAAACAGCACAAAATTTGTCGTGGGGTGTGTGATGGAAACGCATGTAAATGAGACTTTTTTATGATCATGTGTTTACGTGTGTTTGAACACATGTGATTGAATACGTTTGTGATGCCAACATTATTTATCAAAGACTAACAAGCTCAGGTTGCCTAAACACCAAGTGCTCTCGAGAAATTCCCAGATAAAAATTAGTACATATGAAGTATATATGGAGAGCGTTGAAAAGTCAGTCGAAATTCCGCGTGTCTCGATAGAATGATGATGGTCTTGCAGAGAATGAAGGAGATTTTACCTAGCATTATTTACCAGGCTATTAAAATAATCATTTAAAGTTTATGTGATTAGTGTAGCATTATCATAAAACAATCATTGTTGTCATAATCAACAGCTTCATCAACAGAATAATCTATAACATTAACAACAACATCCTCGTCATAATCAAATCCAACAATTATTCTCAACTGCATACATTACATCCCCAGCGGCGATTAAACATTTTCATAATAATCCTCTTGATTATCATAAACAAATTTGGCTTTAGTCGCATCATCACCATTTGTACAAACATTATCACCATCATGTTAACCAGTCTAATCGTGAGCAATAACATCAAAACCATCATTTAGTTTGTCATCATTATGTCCGTTATACTGATCGTTACCATCCTCACTGTATTTTGGTAATTAACTACCTGTTCGTATTAATAAAGATCATCATCATCATTGTTATTAATTTCAGCAACATCATCAGCATGTCTGTCAGCATTGACATAAACACTATCATCATCAACTTCATCATTGTTCTTCACTTCCTCCTCCTCATCTCTCATGTCCATCATGATCAACATCAACCTTATGTCCATAATTGAAATTATCACCATTATCATTTGTATCTTCAGCATCAATATCAACATAATTCTGGATATTATGCTCAACACCTTCAGCATCACGATCACAATCATCTTTAACATAGTCATCAATCTTTCAAACATTTTCGCTATCAGCGGCAGTATCATTCTAGTCATCATGTTCGTTATCAACATCATGATTATCATCTTCATCCACAACCCCATGTTCATTGGCATACAACACAAACATATTCCACCCGAATTTCCAATTTCATGGCTCTGATTATTTTCTTAATTTCCATAGCAATAATCCACATTGCCATAAATATGCACATCATATTTAATCATTAACTGAACGATTTGTTTTAAATTCATGAAAAATAAAATTTTGTACTGAAACAGGTAGAGAAGTTTATTGGTAGCGTTCCGCTTCTGACGCAAAAGCTTCGTCATACCAAAGATGTCATAAAGTAAGGAAATAAGGTTTACCTGGAAATCACTCTAACACTAAGCGTCTTATTGAACGCTAAATAAAATGGGTGAAATACCCAGCACCAAACAACATAATTTTGACAGTCAACTGTTACATTACTTGACAATAAAAAGGAAATGAGTAGAATCTTTAATAACGCAGGCATACGCGAGGGAGAATTTTCCTATCGGTTTTGAAAGCATCTTACGTTAACAAAAACCTCAATGGGCTGGAAGCAATCGGTGTAATGGTTGCTTAGTAGCACATATCGAGAAAACTTCAAGAGAACTCAGTACTGGGATCAAGTAAAACACAATGTGAATGGTATGCACCACACACATCTAGTGATTATGTAATCACTCATCAGGTTTTCCGCCGTAGTGTGAAGGTGCGGCGTACATTAGCGATGACTACATTCAAACGGTTAGAGCGACATTTTCAAGAGTATGACAAGATGAGCAACATCATTCGCAATCGAACGATATACAAGTCGTCACGGTCGGTCAAATGAACCCTGAGTGACGAGTGCTTGAAATGTACCGGTTAGCACAAAATCGACTGACATAGAAGATCGAAAGGAAAACCTGGACAGACAGCTTCGAGGATCAGAATTGTGGTTGTTTGTTGGCTTGTGTTTCGGTATTTGTTTTGTGCGTAATGAAAACCTTTGACCAATCGGATTCTCTTGTATTGTGGGATTTGCGTGTGAACGCTATTTGTGTTGGGCAGCTGAACCCAAGGATAAATCGAGATAAAATCGATGTACGTGCGTGCAACGCGTGTGTGGGTTTTGTTGGTCAGATGAAATGCTACTTGTTGACCTGAAATGACTAGAAGCAATCATTTCGGCCTATCCACCCCCACACGCTAGACTAACTGAACACGTTCTGGACACTGGTCATAGCCTGTATGTATTATTAGTTCGGCGTGGTTGAAACCATAAATTGAATGACTTCACTTAGAGGCAGTTTACAATGCGAGCTGATATGTCCATATTCTGCCTTCCAGTTAATAAAGATTATCGTGCTTGACACCTAGTATGCCCACGGAAAACACAAGCAAGCTTTTCCATTAGTGTATGTTATTCTAGCTTAAACAGAACAAACAAGATTGAGAAATTTGGCAGATTGCATGGTGGTGATTTCTCAATTGATCATGATCTCACCAGTCTACATAACCGAGCTCAGTAACCTCAATGGCCTCTGGAGTTCTTAGCCTGATTAGGATTGGTCAGGTAAATGCTATATAAACCTTATCTCCGTCCGTACACATACCCCCGGTTTGACGAAGCTTTTGTTTTAAAAGCGAAACGTAACCACGAAATAAATCTAGCCAATTATTTGAAAAATGTTTTCCGTGAATAGAGTTCCGGATCGGTCACAAACATGTTCCAATACACTATTTATTTTCAACATTGATCAGAATTTTTCTCAATAACGCTTGTTTGCTTATGCACTCATGTACAACTTGGAATAACAAACGTAACGTTGAGTAATAAATTTTGATTATCTTATCTGGCCATACCAAATGCTGTTTTGTCAAACTCTTAGAATAGTGGAACGATTCGTACCTTTTATCTCAAACATACTACTGACGTTTTGCTAGTAATCAACGAAAATCCAACCGATCGACCCATCGCTGAACCCAGTGACGTTAAATCCGAAGAAATGCACGATCGATATACAATGCCAACATCAATAGACCTACGAACAATGGATGAACGGATTGATGGTAAATTTTTTGCAAAGCTTTATTATACACTTCGAAGAATGATAACTTAATTAGGGATACATGAATCAAGAATTTTATGTTGACGAAATGCACATACGTTCACAATTACCATAGCGTCGTAAATATGATCGTTCGTGAAAACAATAACACATAGTCGTGTTGAATTCAAACAACCGGTTAATACGCCATACTGATCATATTCATGTTAATTTTTGTCATCAATAACCTCGGAATGGATAAAGTTCTTAAAATCAAATTCATTAACATCGCCGTCTCAAGCATCGTCAAAATTGGCGACATCATCTCCATCACCATCATCGAGGTCGTCATCGATATAAGCGTCACCAACAACATGCGCAACAACGACATCCATATCACAATATCAATCATAAGGATCAAAACTCAAAACCTGCTATCCAATCCATCATCGTACTTGACGTACAAAAAAACAAATATTGATGTGTCAGTTCACATAAATTCTTCAAGTAAAACATTCATTTTATACACATCACATGTCATGTGTCGGATAGTCAAACACAGCATACTTCGTCATATACTCATCGAGCTTAGAAGGAGAAACCGCAACAGATTCCGAGTGTATTATTTCTTCAGGCAAAATGTTCCAACCGAATCAAATTCTCACCTAGATATAATTACGACGAATATCCAATCGAGAATTCAGGATGCATAAAGCATTCGAATGTTCTCGTGTTCTAGCAAGGTTTTGGGCTTCAACAATTGTATAATGAGATGGGTTTCATTGTGCAAGATTTTGAATGCAAACAGGAGGTCACTCTGTATCCGTCGTTGCGTAAAATCTTGTTGATTTGGATTCAAAAGTCGATCTTCGAAAGACAAATTTCTGTAACGGAAGACTAACTTTATTGCGCGAAAATAAATCCTGTCAAGTTGTTCGATAACCTTCCTCAGCGTTGGTGCCCAGTATTGTATGGAATATTCATCAACAGGACGTATATACGTAATAAATTACCTGGGTAGGGTTTCGGGCGTATTTATTCTGAATATTCATTTTCGAAGACTCAAGATACGGGAAGATTCATTGTAAAATATCTGGCAAGAATGTCAGGCTCAAGGTTGAACGACACCCAGATACCGAGATCTTTATCCGCGGTGGTCCAGACAAGATCTCGCGTGCCAATCTGATACGTGTGGTGCAGAGATTTTCACAAGCAGCAGCATTTTAAATGTCGTTGGGTTAAATGGTAAATCTTTTGACTTGGACCAACGAAATTAGGTGCACACATACCGTTGTAATGCCATACAGTCATTGAACGACCTGGCACGTTTTCTTATTTTAATATCACTGGCAAACATTATCCCGTGGCATTTGATATCCTCCACTATATCGTTCATGTACACCGAGAATAGAAGTGGTCCAAGCACCAAGCCTTGCGGAACTCCTCTTCTAGAGAAGGTGCTGCTAACGCGAACTTGCACGTATCTATCAGTGAGACAGTTCCTTGTTTAATTAGGCCACATTCCAGTAAATTACATAAGCTTCGAGCCTCTCGAATAAAATCTGATGTTTTACTCTATCGAATGCTTTGGAAATGCCGAAACAGCCTCCCTATCGTCTAGTGCCATTGGTCCAATCCTCGAACATCGTAGGAATATTAGATAAACAGAAACGATCTTTTCGGAAACCGTGTTGTCTGGCAGGCAAAATATTCTGGCTTTCGAAATGTTCAATTATGCGCGCAGTCACATTAATTTAGAGATCACCGGAAGTAGAGTTACCGGTCTATAGTTTGCTGTGTCAAAATGGCTATCACCTTTGTTAATAGAGATTATCATCCACGCATTCCAATGCAGCAGTATGTTTCCTTCATGTGGACAGTAATAAAATAAGTGCGTGAGAGGAGCAGTCAAAGCAATGCGACACACGGTATGTATGCAAACAGCACAAAATTTGTCGTGGGGTGTGTGATGGAAACGCATGTAAATGAGACTTTTTGTTCATGGTCATGTGTTTACGTGTGTTTGAACACATGTGATTGAATACGTTTGTGATGCCAACATTATTTATCAAAGACTAACAAGCTCAGGTTGCCTAAACACCAAGTGCTCTCGAGAAATTCCCAGATAAAAATTAGTACATATGAAGTATATATATGGAGAGCGTTGAAAAGTCAGTCGAAATTCCGAGTGTCTCGATAGAATGATGATGGTCTTGCAGAGAATGAAGGAGATTTTAACTAGCATTATTTACCAGGCCATTAAAATAATCATTTAAAGTTTATGTGATTAGTGTAGCATTATCATAAAACAATCATTGTTGTCATAACCAACAGCTTCATCAACAGATTTATCTATAACATTAACAACATCGTCCTCGTCATAACTAAATCCAACAATTATTCTCAATTGCATACATTACATCCCTAGCGGCAATTAAACATTTTCATAATAATCCTCTTGATTATCATCATCAAATTTAGCTTCCGTCGGATCATCGTCATTTTTACAAACATTATCACCATCAAGCCAACCAGTATAATCGTGAGCAAAAACATCAAAACCATCATTTAGTTTGTCATTATTATGTCCGTTATACTGATCGTTACCATCTTCACTGTATTTTGGTAATTAACTAACTGTTCGTAAAAATAAAGATCATCATCATCATTGTTATTAATTTCAGCAACATCATCAGCATGTCTGTCAGCATTGACATAATCACTATCATTATCAACTTCATCATTGTTCTCCACTTCCTCCCTCTCCTCATCTCTCATGTTCATCAAGATCATTATCAAACTTATGTCCATAATTGAAATTATCACCATTTTCATTTGTATCTTCAGCATCGTTATCAACATAATTCTCGATATTATGCTCAACACCTCCAGCATCGCGATCACAGTCATCTTTAACATAGTCATCAATCTTTCAAACATTGTCGCTATCAGCGGCAGTATCATTCTAGTCATCATGTTCGTTATCAACATCATGATTATCATCTTCATCCACAACCCCATAGTCATTAGCATACAACGCAAACATATTCCACCCGAATTTCCAATTTCATGGCGCTGATTATTTTCCTAATTGCCATAACGATTATTCACATCGCCATAAATATGCACATCATATTTAATCATTAACTGAACGATTTGTTTTAAATTCATGAAAAATAAAATTTTGTACTGAAACAGGAAGAGAAGTTTATTGGTAGCGTTCCGCTTCTGACGCAAAAGCTTCGTCATACCAAAGATGTCATTAAGTAAGGAAATAAGGTTTACCTAGAAATCACTCTAACACTAAGCGTCTCATTGAACGGTAAATAAAATGGGTGAAATACCCAACACCAAACAACTTAATTTTGACAGTCAACTGTTACATTACTTGACAATAAAGAGGAAATGATTAGAATCTTTAATGACGCAGGCATGCGCGAGGGAGAATTTTCCTATCGGTTTTGAAAGCATCTTACGTTAACAAAAACCTCAATGGGCTGGAAACAATGTTGTAATGGTTGCTTAGTAGCACATATCGAGAAAACTTCCAGAGAACTTAGTACTGGGATTAAGTAAAACACAATGTGAATGGTATGCACCACACAAATCTAGTGATTATGTAATCACTCATCAGATATTCGCCGTAGTGTGAAGGTGCGGCGTACATCAGCGATGAATGCATTCAAACGGTTTGAGCGACATTTTAAAGTGTATGACAAGATGAACCACAACATTTGCAATCGAACGATATACAAGTCGTTACGGTCGGTCAAATGAACCCTGAGTGACGAGTGCTTGAAATGTACCGGTTAGCACAAAATCGGCTGACATATCAGATCGAATTGACAACCTGGACAGACAGGTTCAAGGATCAGAATTGTGATTGTTTTTTTGCTTGTGTTTCGTTATTTGTTTTGTGCGTAATAAAAGCCTTCGACCAATCGGATTCTCTTGTATTGTGGGATTCGCGTGTGAACGCTATTTGTGTTGAGCAGCTGAACCCAAGTATAAATCGAGACAAAATCGATGTACGTGCGTGCAACGCGTGTGTGGGTTTTGTTGGTCAGATGAAATGCTACTGGTTGACCTGAAATGACTAGAAGCAATCATTTCGGCCTTTCTACCCCCACACGTTACACTAATCGAACAAGGTTTAGACACTGGTCATAGCCTGTATGTATTATTAGTTCGGCGTGGTCGAAACCATAAATTGAATGACTTTACTCAGATGCAGTTTACAATACCTTCCAGTGAATGAAGATTTTCTTGCTGGACACCTAGTATGCACGCGGATTACACAAGCAAGCTTTTCCATTAGTCTATGTTATTCTCGCTTGAACGAAGGAAACAAGATTGAGAAATTTGTCAGATTGCATGGTGGTGATTTCTCAATTGATCATGATCTCACCAGTCTACATTAACGAGCTCAGTACCCTCCATGGTCTCTGGAGTTCTTAGCCTGATTAGGATTGGTCAGGTAAATGCTATATAGACCTTATCTCCGTCCGTACAGATACCCCTGGTTTGACGAAGCTTTTGTTTTGAAAGTGAAACGTAACCAATAAACAAATCTAGCCAATTCTTTAAACAATCTTTTCCGTGAATAGAGTTCCGGATCGGTCACAAACATGTTCCAATACACTATTTATTTTCAACATTGATCAGAATTTTTCTCAATAACGCTTGTTTGCTTATGCACTCATGTACAACTTGAAATAACAAACGTAACGGTAAGTAATAAATTTTAATTATTTTATCTGGCCATAGCAAATGCTGTTTTGTCAAACTCTTAGAATAGTGGAACGATTCGTACCTTTTATCTCAAACATACTACTGACGTTTTGCTAGTAATCAACGAAAATCCAACCGATCGACCCATCGCTGAACCCAGTGACGTTAAATCCGAAGAAATGCACGATCGATATACAATGCCAACATCAATAGACCTACGAACAATGGATGAACGGATTGATGGTAAATTTTTTGCAAAGCTTTATTATACATTTCGAAGAATGATAACTTAATTAGGGATACATGAATCAAGAATTTTATGTTGACAAAATGCACATACGTTAACAATTACCATAGCGTTGTAAATATAATCGTTCGTGAAAACAATAACACATAGTCGTGTTGAATACATACAACCGGTAAATACGCAGGTGCCGCCAAATCGATTGGTAACACATATTGGTCCATCTTTCAAATGAATATCTGGAAACAAGAAACTTTAACAGTAGTTTCGCGTTGCGGATTCGCGACAAAACTGTTGATAACAGTCAAGAATCAAGAACTAAGATTTGACAGTGAAAAAAGCAGTCGCTTCATATGTAACAACGTGTGACATCCATATAAATGAAAATGATGCAATAGCAATTCATCCTTGATTGTACATAAGTTGTTAATATCCTGTCATAGTAAATTCAACAGAAAGCAAATACGCACCGAGAAGAAATGACGTCTAAAATTGAGTCTTCTTTGCGGTTTAACTAGAAAACTTGAATGACTCTGTGTATTTTCCGGGGAACTGACTTTTATCAAATCGCGAAGAGGGTTACGTTCCATCCGCAGTATTTTATATGTAAGGATCATGTCGCTCCTTACTCTCCTTCGTGTAAAATCGGTCAATCCAAACATGGACATTCGTTTTTGTTATGGGATGTGCTGCATCCCATCAAGTATCTAGCTTGTGGTAATTTTTATCCAGCAATTCAAAGTCTTCGGATTTATTGCATACACTGGTATCATGTTTTTTATCATCTAATGGTTGTAAGTATTTATTGAGCAGGGGGAGGGGGTGATATGGAGAGCACCGACCAACTATTCTCGCTTGCCCTGTTGAAGAATTTCTGGCAATGACTATTGGGTTTCAGGTTATTAGTAATCCAGATACTGTTATCCTTCTCAGTGCTGGTCCATTTCAAGTTTTCATGACAAAGATTATATGTATGTTTGTATTGCGGGCCAAGTTACAAAATTTTACATTTTCATGTTGAAAACCATCTGTTTTAGTTGAGACCAGTGATATAGGGCATCGAAATATTATTTTAGCATCAAACAATCTTCAATGTATCGTGTTTGCGTTCATATGTTTATGTGATCAGGAAAAAGAATCATCATACATAGTGCTACTTACGAAATATCGTTCATGTAGAGCAATAAAACTATACGTCCGAGCAATGCAGCTTAGGGGACGCCGCTGGTGACATTGAATCATTGTCCACGATAATAATTTTTCTGTTATTCCACATTGCAGTAGCTTTTGCAGAAGCAGGCGGTTTTTGACCTTTTCGAATGACTTTGATACTTTTATATAGCAGGTATAAACGGCGTATCATATGCAAAGTGACAGGCGTTATACAGTGTTAATTGATAAGTTGGATTTGCTTTGAGCCGGACCTACGACGTTTTTGCGTATTAATTTTTTGCATTCGGATTTAAACGCTGCCGTTCGCTATCTCCAGAAAAGGTAGTGTTCGACTTATGACATTGGGTTGGAGTAGGTTCCATCAAACATCCACAGGTAATGTTCGTTTTGTTTTATTATTGTAACCTTCTACTTCGGTTGAAGCGCTGGTCAAGATCGTATTCTTCAGGGGTTCAGGCGCAATTCATTCATATTTTGGCGAGAAATATCTTGAAAATTCTCCACAACAATGACAGTAGAAATATCCAGAGAACACGCAATGTTGCGCCCTTTCTTGACGTCGTGCTCTACGGTTTACTGAAACGATCCCCTACATTGAGACATATGCCACAGTTCGAATCGGGATCTGTTTTGAGTAGAAACCAATTCATCAGTACGTTCAAGATATCAGCCTCGAATTTCAGTGTAAAATATAGCAAGCGAGGTTAACCAATATGAGCTGAAGTTGAGTGGCGAGTTAGACTAGTCACTTTGTCTAAGATTACATGTACAATTTGCATTAAGTGGCAAAGTTGAGATCATTTCTCAGGGGTCGTGTTTGCTATCAAACAAGCTTTTTTAATAATCGCAAACCTTCGTATATATCACACTCAGCGCGTATGAGGAGTTCTGAATGCGTATCGGAAAGTCAAACGTTGAAGAATTTAAACCATTTTGGGCTAAACTTTGTGAGTCGGGTACAGCAGTTTCGGAGTGTAAAGCTGAGATCGACCGTAACACCATATCCCTGTAAGAATTTCCTGCCTCCGTTGTCATTTTAACTGATTCCGAAAACGGGATTTACGATGATTTTTGTCTTTTTTGTCACACCAATAAACTAATTCTTAGATTCCTCCAGTGGTTGTTTTCGAAATCGTTAAATTATTGATCACTTGCGTACTAACATGATTTACTAATATTTCTCTCCAAGTGTCTAAGGCTCAACACGAAATTGGCGTATCTATTTTCCATTTTGGATCAAGATTATTGGCAACATGGAAGGATTTAGCTCTACAATAAACGCATGCACAGCAGACGCCTGGAATCTTTTTATTATTTATAAATGCTATCGATTCACGGCATAACGTGCGGTAACATTTAACATGGCCTTTACCCATAAACAAAAAACACGGTATGGCTTATTTCGCCATGGCCGTACAGACCTTATCCAACAGTGCCAAGCAGAGGCAAATTGCTTACCCTTCTTTCGTTGCTTTAAGCGTATGCGTATAATGATCGCACTGCCTTTATCTGATCAGTGAAAACAACACAAAACCGCTAGTAGGTGCGTATGATGAAAATGCACGCTAATACAGTTTTTCAATCAAATAACAGTTTCGAAATCTATGCTGAATGCAAACCCAATTTATTCGATCACACGGTAGGACACAAAAGCCAGAAAAAATATGTTGAACGTAAGTGCGAAGATTGTAAGAACGCTAACCCGTGGTCCTGTCCAATTTGTATTACCATCTTTATACGGTTATTCAGCACCGGAATGGCATGTACTGATAGTACGAAAACGAATATGGAATCTAAAAATTCTCATTAATAAGCAGTTTAATAGTACACACACTCTGCTTCATCTTTGCACTCATCAATTAGAGATGACACCAAAAAATTATCTTACGGTTTTCAGCAAGTTGTTTGCCTCCGTCGGTCGATATCGACCATGTATGTACATAAAAATCGCGTGTTTGTTTCGTGTTCCATATCTTTCCGAAAGACAAAACAGTCCGTCTTCAATGGACCGTGTCTATTGCAGCGTTCGCGACGATAGACAGTACTTAGACGATTGACAGCAGTTGCACACCGATGGCTTGATCTACATTAGCAAACTAGAGACGCTTTAACTTATGTTTTTGGCTACTACTCATCAGTACCAAGTCGTTCGTAATATTCACTGAGTTTTTAACGGGGGTTCACATTTGAAGCAATGGACACGCGTTTCGCTCTGATTCGAGCTCATCAACAGTGCATATCCTGTCTCGGGTCTAACCTTCAACATTTTAATGTCATGCCTTACGTACTGAGCTACCGTCCACCGTTTGACCGATAGCGATTAAGGCTTCATGAATGTTTATTTAGACTGGCACATTTGAGTAACGTCATATGCCCGACAAGTCGAGAAGGACCCAGCAACATCTGCGGTGCTCCTCTAACCGATTTAATCTCCTTGTCAGGAATATTACGTGTGCCTCCGAAGTTATTTCTAGCTCACATTTTACATCTTGAACAGGTTTTTGTCACAGCAAATGTGATCTGCATAATGACCGACTTCCTAATTTAACTCACCATGGAATACAACCATTTTTCATTCTGCACACATGTCTCAGTCACCGCAAGCGGTACTGTCTTACTAAGAAGTTCATGCTCTGTTGATCTATTCCAGATAACACTTTAGCATGTGTTGCTTTGGTAATCGCGATTTGTTCAAGATACGGCGGCTGCTTCGTAAATGGAAAGCATTCAGCTTTTTTATCCCTTTTATGGATGCCTCAGGTTTTGTCACCGTACTCTGAAACTTTCAGTAAGATCGCGTTATAAAACATTATCATTGTGTCTCACGGTCAATTTGTGGTTGCTCTAGATACGAGAGTTTAATTGACACAAAATGGCAACCGCTCTGTATATCCGTTTATAAAACTTCTTGTCTGGTGTCCAGTAAATGTTGATAACTAACCAGAAAATATTTGTGAAGTTTTCATTCTTTGTGTGTAAGCAAAACAACTAAATTACATTTTAAGTAACTTTCATTGCAGCTAATCAAATTAGTTCAAAGTACCTTGAAGACGTCGTCGTGGGTGAGACAGAGCTGCAATTCAACGGAAGACTTTCTGATTTGCGGAAGGACTTGCCATCGTTTATCGATCATTTATCTATCAAAGTCGAGAGTGTTAGTTTGACTCGAGGTTCAAAGAAAACTAACTTCGCCTGTGTAAATGTGAGTAATTACGGCACGAGGCAAATGCACTATTCAAATGTTTTTTTAAACTAAAAATTAATAATGGCTACCTTCTATAATGATAAATTTTGTCACCTTTATGGTCCGATACATTTCTCTTAATTTTCGTGAATACCGAATTAAGATCAATATTGCTTGCGTGTTTTAACAACATAAACATCATATTGTCGTTTAAAATGGTTGCAAAACTCAATTAAATTTACAAAATATCTTAGTTGCATCTATTTCCGTCTCACACACACAAAGACTGGTATTGCTCTGTTTGCCATAATTAAAACATCATGAACATGCAATCCAGCCAATCTTGAGGTGTGGAAGTAGAAATGTCGCTTGCATACTTTCGGTTCTCATTTCTCACCATATTGTCAGATATAGACTGCTGTTTTAGCAGTTTTTCCGCGCTACCGACAGCCACCGAGCGACAACGACCGGGTAAAACTGTGTATCGACTCGTTTTATCAAAATTGACACCATGACCGTTAACAAGAACTTAAACGTATCTGACACCGAAGCTTTTAAAAAGTGCAAACTTTGTCAAACGATGTTAAGTCCGAGATTGCTTCAAGTTAAATGATAATTGTGTTTTATTTCTATTTATGCGAAATGAGACCAATCTTCATCATCCGAACCAGTAATTCTAATTGTTCATGACAAATTACAAGGCATCTGTTACATATGTAATCCATGCAAATTGAAAGAATGTAGTTATTTTTCAAGCACTGAAAACTCCGATTCCATTATGGAAAGACGCGTGTTCCCTGCAGAGGCGAACATTTAACAGCAAGAAAAACGTTTAGTGTTTTTTCAATCATTTACGTGTCAGAAAGCACAGAAGCCAGTTCAAAACACAGTCTCTAACCGTAAGGTTTACAAGGTAGTAGTAACTACCGCGGAAACACTGCTTGCTCCAGAAATCAATCAGAGTCTATTCAGAAGACTCGGTAAGACCAGTGATTCTGCGAAGCCGACCAGTAGTCGATCAAATGGGGATGATAAATTTTCACAGGATGTGTATAAGCTAAGACACGAGTTTGAACACGAAAATATCTTACTAGAGAAAAACCGAATAATTACCAATAATTTTTAGAAATATCACTGAATCAACATCGCTGTCGCTAAATCAACGCGAAGCAGATGACCAATTGCGAAGTCACAAATGTTACCGAGTAGTCTTGACGCCTGTACACGATGTAGAAAGTATTATGCTCGCCTCACCTCTATTAATTCCGAACAAATCTGCCGTACGAATGTTACACGATGTGTCATAGGAAGAACGACAGCATTCGTCGTAATCAGTCGAAACTAAAAACAGCTGCTATAAATCAGTGAGCTGTTATCGTTCATGGTGTACCCAGTTCGAATAAAAAAAATCCAGTAAACGACTGCAACACGATTGTAGTGAATTAGGATCGTTACAATAGATCCTTCCTCTTAAATATTATTGCACACATCTAAAATTCAGGAAAGTATACTCGATGCGTAGTAGCAATGCCTTAAATTGACACCTAGTAAATTTCGTATTCGATCTGTATACTGCATAAACCGCACGAAAATTTATGTTCCCGATATGATTTCGCCACCCAGTCAAACACATACACACGAGAAAAATCAGTTGACCAATTATGGGTCGGCGAATCCACTTCATCTGCCCCAAAATTGCAATCACTAACATGCAGTATCACCAATGCTCAGTGCTTTCTAGGCAAGTTTACTGAACGTTATACACTTCCGATTGAACGTTTTCGGATTTGATTGGGAAAGAGAAACCTGGTCGAGCAATTCTATGCACGACTCTTAACTCAACATCTCACATATGATGATTTACAGAAATGATCGAGAAACAAAAGTTGACGATGTCCTCATCCACTTACATGAAAGCATTAATTGTACATTTCTCCCATGAGCTAGACATTTTAGTTAAAGTATTTTGCTCTATTCATCTTCTCATAATCATATGTGTCTCTTAGCATTGATTTGTTGCCCACCCTCATCATCTGCTACTGAAAGTGTTCTTTCTAATTTAATTCGTTTCGTATTGAAGCTCTCTTACTCATATTCATTCATGCTCTGTCATTTCAATCTAACCATACTAACCACACCGAAAAGATCAAAAGATTTCTCAGGGAAATAATGACTTCCACCCTACGCAACAACCATGTGCAACATATTCATTTGTCAGATACGATGGGTACAACACTACCTTTCTTCATTAATGTTTATAATATACCATTTTGAAACGAAAAGGTTTCTCAGTCATTTAAATATCACCGTAAAATTTGCAGAACCTTAACGAAATTAGCTTGATCAACGTGCTTTAAAAGACCTGTCACCGTGATTAACCAATCCGATATATGGTTTTCCAGTGCAATCGAAAGTAATGGATTACATTATTGCTGATGCTTGACGGAATCACCTTAAGATCGATAACCAAATATCTGAAGCACGGCATTGATTTAGAAAAAAACGATCTTGCCTGACAACTTTGGTGTTAGCTACAAAAGCCTGACCTGAGCTACTGGACGCTAACATCTCGGTGTACGTAGTCTATATTGATTTTTCAATAGCATTCGATGGTGATATTCACAAACTGCACCTTTTGAAACTCCTCACCTATGGAGTTGATGGTTAACATAATGCATGTATTAAAGAATGTGAGGTGAACGTTCGAGTCAGAATTGGTCTATACGAGCCGACTATATATATATATATATATTAAAATTCGCCAAATCGAAGAATCTCAATCGTTACGCATAGTGTTAAACATAGGTTTTCGATTTTCGTCAAACTTGGAGTTTGAATATTCAGCTTGCAAAATACGGAATGCACTTTGAGATCTTGATTTTTGATATATGATGTGGAATTCCGAACTCTATGCTAAGGGATCCAACAATACCAAGTCAACCTATTTGATCCGGGCATTTATGAGAAACCGGCCAATTTTGACGCAAATTGTTCCGGTTTAGTTGAGCACCGCTTTTTATATTCTGCGCTTGAAAATAAAAATATTTCTGCATTCAGCTTATTCACGATTTTACTAACACAGTCTATCTGGTGGTTGTTCATTTGTCTCCGTTAACCACTCCACTAGAAGTTCCTTTTGAAAGATAATGTCATGTTGATGTCCAACTTAAGTTCATGTTGGTTCTATAATTAATATGAGTAAGACAATAATGTTTCAATGCTTTGGTATCAACCAAAGGTTTAATTTTTTATAGCTGTGTTCCATTTGAAGACATTCTTAGAAATACCCAGAGACGTTATTTTCCTATTTCGATCGGTTCACAAATATTATCCACATGGATAATTCCCATCGTCCCAACGTCTTCGTGTCAGATGTCATTTATCCCGTTTGCATCGAGATAACTCATTCGAACGTATTTGCTTATTGAACAATCGCATCAAATTTATCTTGTCAATATCATGCGTACGGTTTTTCAGAATATTAATTAATAATATAAGCCATTTGATGTAAGTTGTGTCAGACGTTACACGCGGTGTTCATGTGGCTTGTGTTACATTTGTTCTGTGGTTGCTGATCGGAGAATCGCATGAGTATTCAATATCTGAGAGTATACATAAATGATGATTGCGCCATTTTTCGTCATCACTCTACAAGTAACCATATAACTGGGGCACACCTCTAGATTATTTTAACACGCATTTCGTTGGATTTCACACAAAGCATTCCCAGATAGGTTACCAACTACTGTCGCTACTTGGATATGGTTAAGGTATGGTGTGCGCACATTGTTTAACCTACGATAATCGCTTTAGAGTTAAGACATGGACCAGTCGATTGAAAAGCATAAATTTTAAGTAAAGTAACATTGAAAATCAGAGGCCATTGAATAAGTCTCGAACATTTATTAAATGCATATGATTTAACTCTCATTGGAACATGTACACAATTAGTTGACAACCGCCTTAATGGGCCTCTAAGATGATTTCACACAACTGATAAAAACCAATAAACCTCCAGAAATTAAAACTTCCTCTCAATGCAATTAACATTGGAAAAGATAAGGCCAATTTTCGTATTGTTCTCCAAATTTACCAAGCGTTCCCGACCAGTTCATCCCAGTATGTATGCAAAATTTCTCGCAGGATTATGGGAACAAAACTTTGGGCAAATGGTGCGTTAACATCTGGCAAGCCGATATAGGAACGGATGACGTGAATATTTCTTGCGGAAAATTGTCGCTCAAGACATACCCTGATGCGAAATTCACGCTGGGGAAAACGGATTGTCTGAAAAATAAATTCTGGTGGAACGGGCCTTTGGAACCGGACACTCATTATAGGTATGTGATTCGCCTGTCAGTTGCGAAAACACATCGTTTTTTTACACTTAATCTTATCAGATATAATTTATATTTGCAAAATGTTGGTCAGTGTTCCTGACCTCCCTGATTTCATAAAGCATTAAACTTGAGGCAACCCGAGGAGGGGTGCTATGGATTGTTCTAAGCAGTTGCTGTACAAATAGATTTTCTTGCAATACGAGAATCTGTGAGGGTTTTTGGTGGTTACTGTATGCAGACTTAAATCGATATCTAATCATGTACATACGTCACAACCGTATGGACATCTCACACAACCCCGTTTGACATGACTACATAATCAGCTAAGATTCACGTGTGATGTATCTACGTTTGGTCATTTTCAATGGATCTCTTAACATTTTTTGCAAACGTCTTCGATCATTGCGATCATTTTATATGCCCGTGTTGTTTCTCATTCCGGATCATATTGAACTCATGTGAACTGCATTATTTCTGCAGCCTCTTGAAACTGATCTGACCTATTGACATGGTTTGTCAAATCATCAAAGAATTCTTGTCAGTTACTTCCCGGACGAAAATTAAATCGTTCTTTAATTCTAGACGCGACATTTCATAATCAATGTGTTGTCTCATTAGATCTCACACGGTTATATTAAAATTGATTTCTGAATGCAAGTCTAGTTTTTTCGATCTCTCGTGTAAACTGTTACACATCCATTGCAATCTCGATTGAACCTTTGCTGAAACCCATTTTTCCGATGTAAAAAAGATTAATTATTGCTTAGCTAGGTTTAAAATTATCTTTCGGCTTGAGCCTGAAAACAATGCTAACGTATTACTGACCGCATTTATGTCCATCTACCGGAATACGCTCAAACGCAACGTTAACTTTATCATAGCTACTGGATTCCACTTTCATTTCCAGATAGTTGCTTTAGGCTTCACAACAATTTGCATACCCTATATGCGGAGGAAACTCCCACTTGCAATACATTCCCAATCGTTCTCAAATTTCACTCTCCTTAAGTTGTACCATATAGAATTCAATTCAATTTATTGGTCTTAAAACGATATAGCTTTACGAAACCCACAGAATAATATGTGGAATAACAATAATATAACAAGCGAAAACAAGATTTGGTTTTGCTTAATGAACAGTTCAAGAATCAGGCAAACATCCAAAAGTTGGAAATTGTTTTTGATTGGTGGGATGATTAATGGGAAGTGTGGAAATTGTTTTAGATTATTTTGATGATAAATGTAGATGCATGAGGTCACGATTTTCAGTTTTCATTGATGCACCGGTTAAGGGTCAAAAAAGCATCAATACGTCTCTGGAATATCTGTTGATTTTACAACATTATCCGGTAGATCGTTCCAAGTAAATCAAATTCACACGGCAAAAAATGTCGTCTATATTTGACACGCGAGTAATAGACATTTAGGTCAAATTTTTGAGCTCTTGTAATATGCGAGCCACGGTGATTAAATGAGCAATGTAGAGCATGATTTGCGGTATTCAGAATTCTAAACAGCAAAATCGAATCCCCGAAAACAAAGACGTGGATAATCGAATAAATTTCATGGTTTTTGTCCGTTCATTGTACTTTTTCCGGATGAGTCCCACGACAAGTTTGGTATCTCGACGGTAAATTCTTTGCGAAATCGCAACTTCTGTTTTAAGCTATAGCGACCGTGCTCGAACTGCATATTCAATGGTGTGTTTGATAGAGCACCGTCCATAGAGACTTAAATAAGCCAATCAGTAGATTAATTTTCTCGCCAGTCTAATAGTCTGCCAATAATATTACAACGTTGCAGTTTTTGCGAGAGAATACCGTAGTTTTCGCGGTCAAATGCTTTCGACATTTCGAGGTAACATATATGGATGATATCGGCAAGATCTAATACACGTGTCTAATCGTCAAGTGTGAAGAAAAGTTAAATAAAGCAGAAGTATCCTTTTCTAAAACCGTGTTGCGCTCCCTGAAATATTTTTTTAAATTATTTGATCAGTTTGTTCGCCACGATTATTGACTTTATTATATTGTAATATTTTTAATCGAGCTTTGAAGTTCGGATAATTGACCCGCTCATTGCATGTGACAAATTAAATTAATATCTAAGCTGTATACATTAGTTTCGAATCTGTTTAAAACAACCTACTTTATTAAGTTCAATTTTTCAAGCGTTCAACTCGTTTTTGATTTGATGGTTGAATATGGGGCTGTGAAATTCTACAAAACAAGAGCTCTCGGTGAGTCATCATTGTGACTTTTTAAATTATTTTTGATTCTGAAAAGGCGATGCTAAAATAATCTGTAAACGTTACATAGAGATAATTTTTGAAATGCGATTTGAAAATAATTATCATGTGTTTTTGGAGCTCATTCGGGTTCACCTTTCATCACCTTGCGAAATTCACAGCGATGTAAAAATATTTCGGAGATAACTGACAGTTTATTTTACATGGCTTGAAATCCTTACAAACATAAGCTTGATCTTCACTTGCCAGTCCAAACACGATAATTTTTACCACGGTTTGCATAATTCGCCAAGTCATATTATATTGAGATTTAAAAGAGCTCAATTATTCTGGAAAACATTCAGATGAAACAACCTGAGCTAGGAACCTGCTAACACCGATTCGTCAAATGACTTGATTAGAGTAGTTGGTTCACATGTGTTGTGGCAACTATAACTAGCAGTGTTCACAAGCTGCAGTAAGGCAGATCCTGATCGATCTGTCCCTACCTCATGAGTTAAACCATGACTTGAAACCGGTCATAGGGTGTGTATGTAATGGAACCAAACGCAAATGCAGGTTAATTTTCCCGGTCACTATTTCACCCTCCCCAAAATGTGTTTGAGCACATGTGATTGAACAGGCTTATCGGCGATCGGTCAAACGGTGGACGATAACCCAGATCGTAAGGCGTGGGACTGCGATTTTCATGGAAGAGGGAACGAGTTCCACTCGGGGTAGAGGATTTTTAGCTCTAATCAGAGCGAATCTGGTGTCCCGTTATTCAATTACCGTATTTTTCGGACTATGTGCGCCTTATAGTCCGAAAAATACGGTATTGAGTTATTCCGATATTATATTTCATTCTTTCGAAAAAGAACTTAGCGACGATTAGTAAATGACACGTGATTTTTGACAAACGACTGCGAGGTAATTTTTCTTATCAACCTGTTCCGTGGTCAAAACGTAGGTTTGGTAATAACCACATGCATATTGAATAATGCTCGGTTCCCTGTACCCATGCAGGAAATTAAACCCCGATTTTAACACACGATCAAGTTCTATACGCGTTGTTCTCACTTCCAATAGATTCGAATCGTATTTAGTCTGTTAAATTTGAATCGCACACTTAGCTGTTGGTTAGGTGATCACGGGAGACCTTTTTAACCTTCCTCTACCTAAAACCTCTCATAGTACACGGAGTACTAAAATGGGGTCATATTTGACCCCAATCGTTTGTTTTTGTATTTAAACATGTTATTTAGGTTCTGCAATGAAATGAAATGAATAAAAACTATATTCTAGAGACTTTAAAGTTTTATTTTCAAATATTCATCAACTAAAATTAGGATCCCAATAAAAGCATTCAGTGATTCTCCCTTCAATTTCCATTCATGATGACCGAGTTGTGCTGCCTTTTTCAGAACAATCAACTATCATATTGAAATAACTATCATCAAAAAGTAGCTGAAATGCGCTTATTGGCGTCTCTATGTTTTTGCTGATAGCTGTAAGTCCAGGTGTCACTCGGAGAATATTTCGTCTCAAAGTTCTTCGTTGAGCTGAGTGGGGAGTTCTTCTCCATTTTGTTCCATCTCTTGAGGTTATGTAATTTCCATCATCATATTCATGCGAGTCTTCCCCATAAGTAGAAGAGGAAGAATCATATTCATTAGGCAAGATATTGTCTTCTATTTCTGAATTTTCATCATGAATAAGTTCTTCTTCACTATCAACCTCCGAATAGGATTTATATCAAGTTTCTTGTAGTTGTTCATCACTAAGATATATACCAGACATAACTGAGTATTATTATCTGAAAAAAATTATAAAAATTAAAAATTTCTGTAATAAATAAATTTTTAGGACAATATTTGACATCAACACATTCTCCTGAAATTTTGTCAAAAATGACCCCACACACTTAAAAACGTCATAAGTAGTAAAATAAAACAAGTATCCAATTGGTTCTGCTTGTCAATGTTTTACACATGATTTTATGAAGGAAATGATAATTTTGGATAAATTTAACCATTAGTTTAGCAGTTATTGCAAAATTACATACTCTAGGGTCATTTCTGACCCCATTTCAGATCCAGGAAGGTTAATCAAATAAATGAACATGTAACACCTCATCTTCAAGAACTGCTAGAAAGAAAAAAGGAACCTAAGTATCTCGAGAAGAAACAAGATTCTTCGTGTTCAGGTATTACTATATACGAGTTTAATAGGCGGCATTTACCGGGCTATTCCCGAAGGCGTGTCATTATGTAACCTAAATCGATCGGCCATACTAATCTTGATTCAAGCAAACCTATTTAACAGATACATTTATAGCTGAAATGTGTTTTCTATTTAACCTTCTGAAAGTCTTCATCGAAAGCCGGCAAACAGCTAGAAACCAGTTGTTAAACACTTGTTCAAGATTTTTGAGCACTCCATTTCGTTTCCAAACGTTAAAGTCACGACTTAATTTGTAGAAGCCCAAATCACCTCAAAGTATCTGAAAGACGTTTCCTCCGGCGTATATCACTTGTATTTCAACACAAAACTGATGGATTTGCGCTACGAATTGCAACCCATCAACAAATTGGCTCTTTACGTCGAGAAACTGTCAACGAATTCGGCTCGGATTGGTGATTCGTCAGATTCGCCCAAAATTTGCGAAAATGTAAGTCACCAGCATAATTTTATTCGTACGAATTTCGCATTAATGAAATCGTTTCGGACTAATTTTGGATGGTAATTTTATTGGATTCCCTTTTTGGTGTTCCTCGCTATTCTGTGGTGCTTCATCGAGAATGTCAGGAATCGAGAGGAGCAAGATTTATAAATTAAATCCACTTTATCATTTTGTTCACTAAAGCAATCACCAAAGCGCACGAGCAATAAACTTTTGAGTGATGAAACGTTTTTTGATCTTTATAGATACAAATGATTTCCTAATTATTACTTCAACGGTAAGGAGTACGTTCAATGTTGAAACAATCAAACGTTAGTTTTTATGTGTTCATCATCGAAACGTATTTCAACAAAACATAAATCTGTCCAAAGGTGCTGAAATGAATTACAGTATATATATACGGAACAGTTCGAAATAGCAGTAGTTTTGTTTAATAACAACATGTCTGAAACCCTAGAGCTCTGACTTCATTCTAATAACTTGCTCACTTATTGCTCGAATCAATGGAGTGATTACTGCTGCCGCATTGTATTTGGACGACGATCCAAGCAATCAGACATCTGCGTAATTTCCGGGTTCAGATTGCATTTTAAATACTGCATTTCTTTTGGACGCTATAGAATATACTTAACTTTACTTTTCTAATTGCACCGAGTTTTGAGACGAATAAATTGTGATTGATTATTCTGCAAGGGAAAACGGTTAATATTGCCACAAACAATTATGTTTGAGTGCATCATTGTTCGCCGTGATTCAAGAATGCGAGACCCGAACTTCGTCGTCTAATTGTGTCGGCTTAAAAACAGCGATCAGCATGGATGCAAACTGTGAAAATAAAATATTTTCGAGATAGTTGCATCAAAAAATCCAAAGGTTAGGATAATAATTTAATATTTTACTCAAAAATCTCTATTATACTATTACTGAAATGGACCTGCGTGACTCTATTTGTGATGGATTCAAAACTAAGTAAGAAAACTATCACGGAGTGTTGTGATTACCGCTGGAAAATATACTCGAGCGTGAATGCTGGAGCTTGGATATCAAATTTGTAGTACGCTTCGATTGAAGCGGACACAAATGACGATTGTAAGGGGAAATCATCCAGAAATGAAACATCCCAATTTTCGTTCAATCCAATTTTAAATTGCATTTAGTTGACCAGCTAAATACAAGGAATAAAATCATTCATTAACCTCTTTGTTGTATTAGCCCATGAAAAATTAAACACTGGTTTCTTTGGAGACCATTGAAAGCAACTTCCAAAACACAATCGCTAGGATGGTCACATTAAAGAAAAATTAAAATTGCATCGTATCCATAGGTATTATCAATTGATCTCAGCATTTTGCATTTGTTCTTTGCGTATTTTAATAACAAATAAGTGATGGACAACAACAGTGGTGTAGATGAATTACAACTTGCGTGATCTCTACAGTCGAGATTATAAAGCAGATCGGAAATGATAATTCTGCATGACATCCGTACCACCTGTATCATCACTCGTGTCAAGTATTCCACATTCTGGTTTGTAATTATCGAAATAAATAAATAAATTCATGAAAGATTTATTCCCATATTTTGGTTGAAGTTTCTAGGTTAAAGATAACCATTTTAATTTGGACAAACGTTACCGAAATACGCATATTTCGCATTTAACATCATACATCAAGATAAAAATATTTTGAAAATATCAGTATTTTCAATTTTAGTTATATTAAAAACAGTATGATTTTCGTGAATTAAAATGTGGTGTTTATCGTACCTGCTCAAAATATCATAACGAGTGGAGCTCGGTTAAAACGTTAGTCAATCTATGGATACGTCGCAATATAGATCCAAAAATCCGGAGCAGATGAGATATCGGTACCTGCTGACGACATCCAACTAAATCTTGAATCGAAAATTGTCCAGACTACAAACTTGGCTGATGTCTGATAAATACGGGCAAGCGGGAAACAAAATGCGTGTCTCCAACTTGATCGCGTTATTCAAATAATCTTTCTGTTGTCTTTAAGATTCATTTATCGGAAATCCTAAATCGAGATAATTATACACAACAGCATTCTGGGAACATGAAATCCGGAAAGTGGTGCGTTTTGATCTGGGAAGTGGAAGGAAATGACGTGAAAATATCTTGTGGTAAGAAGATCCTTGCTGAACACTGGCAAGAAACTTTCACGCTTGGCAAAAATGATTGTGGAAATACGGATTTCTGGGCAAACGTATGGCTGGAGCCTTACACCACGTATCGGTATGTCATAGAAACTTCGAAATAGTTGTCAGAGTGTTTCGAGATCTTCAAACAAAACGTTTGCTCGCTTTCTTTCGTGATAGTCGATAAGTATTAGGTTGACAAGTAATCGTTTATTATGTGATTCATTGCTTTTTGACGTTCAACTAAGAATGATTTCCGTGTGTTTCTACATTGTGAATAGGGATCAGCAATTGCTGAACTTAAACGTGAAGATGCTGCTTGACACAAATGCCATACGCCTAATTTTGGTTTCATAGTTAGCGATGACTGATCTGTTATTCCACAATTCAACATCAGTATACAGCAAAACAGTGAAAAGTTAAAAGACATGTCGCATACACGTAAGCTTTTCGATTCCCGTAGAATCGCCGGTGAACGGTTCAAGTGACAATCTATCGAGAAAAGTGAATGTAGGAAGGAGCAGGAAAAAAACAGTTGGCACGAGCTCTGCGAGAATTTATAGTAGTATCGACGGCTAATGTGGGACATTTGCTTGTGGTTAGGAATATTGTCTATACAAGACATGATTTTTTCTCATCTTCAGTCCACGATATCATCATCATCATCATCACAGACAGCATTACACCGGTAGCGCGTATTGAATGATTAAGTGACACACAACCATGAAAAATTAAAACCCAGAAGTTGGGGAAGGGTGACACTTAAATAGCTACGGTTTTTATAGAAGAGTAAGCAAAGAAAACGGTGTAGATGTGCATACACCTCCGATGGAACATGAATTCGAACAAGTTTCCTGAACGAGTAGAGCGGCAACAGGATGGCAGTTCCTTGCGGCTTACACTGTCATGCATCATAAAAAGCTTTGCTCGTCACTTCGCTTAACAACATACAAAGTTAAGTGAACACTCTAAGAAGATGCTTAGTGCAAGACTGCCTCTGAACACGGTCTCGGGACATATACGGAAGCGTAACTAGCCATTTCGATGTCTGATCGCGAGGACATCAGTCTGGAAGTCGCGCTGCGCAGACTTTGGAAAGGTTACTAGTATGGGTTTTAAACTGATTAGGCCATGTGACGGTTTGGTCACCCGGAGATTTACGCTAAACATGATGCGGCGTCGCAAAAAGAATCTGTTTCGGATGTCGTGGGTCCGGCATCTGCTAAGCGTGACCCAACCAGCGTAAACTCTGCAGGTCGATTTGCTCCTGTATATCAACATTACTACTGAACAATTTATCTCAAAGAGCATCGGTGCATATGTGATTGTAACAGCTAACTACTAGAATGTTGCGGAGATATCATTTGTCAAATATTTTGAGACACTGAATGTGTTCTTTAAGTAGGGTCCAGGTTCCGCAGCCATACAGTAACACAGCACTAACTGTCGCTTGATAGATTCTAACCTTGAATAACAGAGACAGTCCTTTCTGACGCAAGAGGTGACCTTGGTTGCGGAATGCTGCGGTCGCTTTAGAGATACGCGCCGAGTCCTCGTCATCTAACGATGCAGAATTACTGATACAACTACCGAGATACGTAAAACGATCTAGAATTGGAAGTTTAATTAGTCGATGTCCTGCAGAAGAACATTGCAATTAGAGGGTGCAAAATGCGATATCAGAAGTGAACCAATTAGAAATTCTTTGCACTGTGAAATTCGAGGATTGATAGAGTGTCCTCGTAAATAACGCACACTTCACGTCCATTCAACAGAAGTCACACTTACATGATAGAAACAAATTTGCCTATTACATTTCACAAAAACATATTTTGCATAGTGATTTCACCTATCAAGTTAACCCCATTCCTACGTCTCTTCAAGAAATACTACTGAACAGATCAAGTCACGCAAATTGAAGTCGCGAATACTAATCAAAATGTAAAAACCACACAATTCCATTTCTGACCCCCAAAATATATCCGATTATGCGTCGGTATAAAGAAATCCGTAATCGATATGAGCTTCAAACTCTAGCTGCGACTGAGAAAAGCGGAAAGGGTTTCTTTTCACCGAGCCGATGAAAGTTTAGCTATCGAAAATTGATGCGTTCATTTAAAATATGACATTTAAAACGAGGCATTATATAACAGGATATTTTGTTTTTTTAAAATCGTGGTTAAGACCATAACATTTCGAAATAAACAAAACAAATGGAAAAATCCGTCGACAGACAACCTTGATATTTACTGAAAAATTTCTGGGAAAAGCCCATGCTACAAGGCATCTAAACCCCTTTTGAATGCACCTATTTATGTGCAAGCTATTAGTTCCTCATGCAGATTGTTCCAGAAGCTTACCACTTTTTCAATGAAAAATTGTTGCGTAAGATTACTACAGCTGTGGTTTTTTGCAAGCTTCAATGTAACAACCCTCGTGGCTTAGGACTTTTAGGCTTTTGAAAGTTTCTATGAGGTCATTCCGTAGTAGCCGACGCAGAAGGGAGAAGAGACCTAAAGAAATTAGACGTTATTCGTAGGGTTTCCCAAGCATACCTTCAACCATTTTGGACTAATTCTAATAGTAATATGTCTTTTTGAAACAAGGGGCACCAGGCTTGCACGCAGTATTCTAAATGCGGTCTGACGATCGCTGTATATAAAGGGATAAACACTTCCGCCTTTCTACATTTTAGAACGGATTTAAGCCTAAATAGTTCTCCTCTATCTCGTTGTTTAGCTGTCACATTGCGCAGCCCATTTAAAGTCCGCTGTTACGACTATATCCAAATCCTTAACCCTCCTAATAGATTGAAAGTTGATCCTACCGTTATCCGCATTTACTGTAATTTTGTCGACAGCTTTAGACAACAGATGAATTTACTCTAGTTCAGGGAAAGATCCCAATCCTGCGACCATTTAATGACCTTTTTGATATCTCAAAACAAATCACCGTGATCACTGAACATCACAACTTGGATGCCAGATCATCGATGAAGATCAGAAAGTGTATTGGGCATAATAGTGACCCTTGTGGGATCCACTGGTAACTGTTGCGAATTCAGAGGTATTATCGCCTACACGGACCTGAAAGGATCTATCACGAAGAAAACTGGTTATCCAGTCATGAAGCTTACCAAATATGACTTTTATCCGCGAGCTTTATCCCTAGGAACCTGTGACTAACAGAGTCAAACGCCTCACCAAAGTCTAAGTAATTGACCTCTACCCGTCCTTCTTCATCCAGTGTCTTAGAAAATCCATCTTGAAAGCATAGAAGATTCAAGATATACGACCTTTATTTAAGAAAGTTATGCTGAACCGTGCCTAATCATAAATTGTGCACGAGGTGGCTACACAACTGATCCCTCCAAGGTTTTACATAAAACACTTGTCAAGCGTACCGTTTGGAAATTCTCAACTATGTTTGCGCAACCTCCCTTTGGAATGGGCACGGCAATAGCTTTCTTCCAGTCATCTGGTAGGATGCCTTTGCAGAGCGATTCGTTGTATAACTCACGTAGAGGCTCTTCTAGTGATTAAGGTATTTTCTTTACAATTTTATGATGCACCTCGTAAGGCCCGGCAGATTTATTTCCGTCTAGATTCTTTAAGACATGCTCCACATCATCCGGGCAAAAAACTATTTCGCTTAGTGAGGCGACCATTTCCGTAATGAGCTGCTGCCTTTTCGGGCTCAGAATTGGCTTTCTCGCCATTTTCTAATATTATGGTACCTATGAGTTCCATTGTCTTATCCTTGGACTGAATATATCTAAAATACATCTTAGGGTTTTTTTGACAGATTTCGCCAGGTAAGTTTCGTAGCTTAGCCTAAGCTTCCGTTGGTGCTTTACTGTGTTGTTTCTCGAAGCCTAATAGCACGACCACGTACTATAGGTTGGTGAGGCTGTATATCTCCGCCAGTGTCTGTCGCGCCTCATAATGTTGCATCGCATCACAGGAGTCCACCAAGTTAGCTTGTTCTTTAGCCGTGTATGTCGAAAAGGACAGTAAAGCTCTTGAAGACTTGAAATATAGCGCTTAATAACCGACCATTTACTTTCGATGCCATTGGTTTCAGAGAACCAGTCACATCGTTAAGCGGAATGCCGTACCGCATTCTAGTTAACTGGATTTAGATTACGCCTGTATTTGTTTGGTGGCTTATTAAGACAGAGAATTGCCTGGAATATTATAGTGACATGGTCGCTTTTCCCCAAAGGTGATCCGTGAGAAAGGTTTTCGACATCTTTAGGACATTCAGACAAAAGTAGATCCAGCGTAGATGTAAAATGTCGATCTCTGTACCTAGTTTTCTCGCTTACGTGCTGATGAAGCGCACTGGAGTCCATCGAATCGAGATATATCTGCAGAATTCTCTTAGAGGTCGTCTGTGTGTCTCAGCAAATACCCGATAGATTGAAGTCACCTAATAAATAGACTCGTGTGGCAGTTGTGAGCAACCTGTTAAGACGTTCCCTAAGTTCGTGGTCATCCTCGTCAGAAGCGCCGGGAACCCCGTATGAGCAGCCTAACGATAAAAGGAGCTTACCGTCAGTGACGATTGTCGAGACAAGCTGGATGCTTGAGATGGCTATTTTGATGCCGAAGTCTTGATATTTATTGCCATGCAGTAGTAGTATTACACCTCCTTCACCGAATCTACCATCTGTTTTATCCTATCTGATGGCTGTATATGTCGAAAGAAAATCAACTGGAATAATGCCTGTATCTTGAAGCCAAGTCTCCGATATACCTGGGATCCAAGATTTACTATTGGAGGCTTTCTGCATAAATTCCAGCCATTTGTGTTTAGTATGCTGACAGCATTTCGTTGTACCCCGCCTTATTTCATAGAACTCTCGGGCGCAAAACCCGAGGTATTATTAAGTTTTTGCTATGTTCAAATTAGTGCTGTGTGGATAATCTACGTCGCTGGAAGGTTGTGGCGTAGAGGTTCTCGATGCAGAAGCGTTAAGCTCATACGAAGCGAGGCTTTCGTAAGGTGCATCACAAAGTAGCCAAGATTCGTTCGCCATATTTTTTACCAGCACTTGAGCTTTCTTGATTGAAATATCTGCTGTTGCAGAGTTATTCCATCGGCGTTTATCTGGATTGCTCTTCGATTGCTCTTTGTTGATAATCAAACGCTAGAACGCGAAATAATTTGTTGAAACTGGGCGGCTATCTGGCACCAATCTATGTATTTGGTCGCCTTCGGAAAGAAACAGGTGTCTGTCTCGCTGGTTTCTAAATTCCACCAAGATTGGCCTTGCTTGGTTTCATTCTTGTACAGACCGAGTCTGTGTAACCGAAGTATCTGGAGATTGGGCCTAAATTCTGTTGGACGCAATAAATTTTGTACGTAATCGCGATCTAAACCGCTCGTTATGGATCAGAATATTTCTGGTCCTGGTTTTCAAACTCCTCTTGGCAAAAGCCCTTTTTTGCAACGCTCGCAATTCGCTGCAGATGGAAGCTGAATGCGAGTTAGTTGTCGCTAAATTACCGAGACGTGGCTCAGTTTTCTTACTTGTCGGGGAGTGCGGTAAATTTCAACCTGGCTGGCTTTTTTTCTTACGCTGAGTAACAACTTTGTTGTTAGTTTTTTGCTGACTTCCTTTCGCAGATTTTCGTACATCCGCCGGCGTATGCATGATTGGTTTGGGCGAGGCTGTAACTTGCGCCTGAGATCTTTGGTTTGGTTCCTGCAATGTTGCGAGTAATTGAGAAACTTGCTTGCGATAAGCCTCCCGTGCAACATCTTTGCTTTTAATGCAGACCCATTCGAACCATGTATAGGCTGCCTATGTGGTGTAATGGTCCTTTGGTATACTAGAAAAATTCTGGTGCGCCCAGCGTCTGCATGTACAACACTCGACACCTTTGGCTACTTGCTTACAACAACCAGCCTTTAGCATGAAGAATTAATGTGAAATAGTATAAAGATATATGAAATGGATATTTATATCTTAGATATCTATACCATAGTGAAGCACATTTGAAATCATTGGGATGAATGAATAATTCTTTCCAGGTTAACTTTATTATCATTCTTACGATACCAGGTCAAATCTTGTTTGGGTAAAGGCAACACGATTTTCGTGATCGAAATATCTGTACATCGAACACTCTTTAGAGCGTGAAACTGTCTATTTGACCAAAATGAAAATGTGGAGACGGTTATAAGTTTGTATTGGGTCAGTCTCTCGATCCCGTCAACTTATGCTTGGAACGAGACACAATATTCAATATTCCACGAAGCGTTGTACGGCGATGCAATCTGAATCTGGAGTTGCGATCACCCTCACCGATATGTACTAGAACCACCATCGTTTTTCAGGTCTGTATATTGTCCTATAAGAATACAACAGTAACTCCTGCTTTTTGCTAAATTGAAGTCTGTAAACAATATCTGACTCGATACATTAAAAGTTATTTACCATTTCGTAGATGTACATGGCGTTTTCTATGGACGTCGATGGTCAACTCTTACTGTAGTCATTTCAGAACACCACTAAAATATCAGTTGAAATCTCTGAAAGTTATGAATGCTGACTTTACTGACAGTATTTTAATAGAGAGAACGTTCTTTCTATGCCGGATGTGGTGGCACTACTCATTGTGTTACAGTATTTAACCGTGATATAGTACTGATACGTTGAACGCATTGAGATTGGAACAAGTTTGGTCCATAACAATATTATCGTTCTATTTGTCACAGGATTCAACTTGTGTCCGAATTGAACAAAACAATTGGCGAGCCAATATTACACACAACGAAGGCTACCTGTAAGAAAACAAAGCTACTTGAATTACAACGTTCCCCATTTGATGACCAATTTTAAATTTTATGACATCTGGTTATATGATGAATATAAATCATGTATAAAAGATGCGCACCTGTAAGCCATGTGCAGTGAATAACTAGTTGAACATGCCACGTAAGTGTGTCCGTATCTCCGTGAATGCAAACTTTGGACTATTGTGATTGGTCGAGTATTACACATTCCTTTGTTAGATATTAATTGTCGTGGTTAATATTTTAATGAATTGAATTTGGTTTATCAGGTAACTGCGTGTTTTTACTGCTATAGAACACGACCGTTGGATATTGTTGGCACGTTCATGACTTTCCATGCGCAGTATTTTATATGTAAGGATCATATCACTCCTTTGTTTGAAATTGGTCAATCCTAACAAGGAAATTTCATTTTGGTATGGGATGTGCTGCATCCCATCAAGTAGCTTCATCACTCGGTGGTAATTTTTATCTAGCAATTCAATGTCTTTTAGACATTACACAAACGAGTTTCATGTATTTTATTTTTATATGGATGTAAGTATTTATTATGCGGGGTGTGTGTTTTTTTAGAGAGAACCGACCAACTATTCTCGTCAGCATTCCCAAGATAACGCTCGCCCTGTTGAAGAATTTCTGGCAATGACTATTCGGTTTCAGGTTATTAGTAATCCAGATAACGTTATACTTCTCGGTGCTGGCCCATTTCAAGTTTTCATGACCAATATAATATGTTTATTTGTATTGCCGGCCAAGATATAACATTTTTCATCTACGTATGTTGAAACGCATCTGATTTAGTTGAGACCGGTGATACAGGGCATCGACATTCTCTCGCAGCATCAAACAATCTTTAATGGATCGCGTCCGCTTCCATATTTTATGTTATCAGTAAAACGTATCATTTGTTTTGTACTACTGGCGAAATATTATTTATGTATAACAAAAAGGATAAGGCCTACCACAGAACCTTCAGGGACGCCGCTGCTGAGATTGATGCTTTTTTGTTAGAACGCCGTCAATGCGGACTCGCACATGCCGATCGGTCAGATAATCCATGCTTAACATATTGCACTAGCTTTTGCAGAAGCAGTCTGTGATTGACCGTATCGAATGCCTTTATTACATCAATATAGCAGGCATGAACTGAGTATAATAGGTCAAGTGACAGGCGTTAAACAGATTGAATTAATCCGACGGATTTGATTTGAGCTGTAACTACAAAGGTTTTTGTATTAATTTTCTCCATTCGGGCGAAAACGATGCCGTCCGATATCACCAGAAGAGCAAGTGTTTGACTTATGACATTGGGTTGGAGTAGGATTCATCGAACATCCACAGGTAATGTTCGTTTTAGTTTTTCCATTCTAAGTTTGCTACTTGAGCCACAGCGCTGGTTAAACAAGTGATCTTCAGAGGTTTCGGTGCATTTCCTTTTGGCGAACAATTTCTTGAAAAGTGTCCACAACAACGGCACTAGAAATATCTAGATAACACGCAATGTTGTGCCATTGCTTGTGGTCGTGCTCAACGGTTCCCTAAAACGATGTTCGAGAAGTAATTTCTGGTACAGCAAGTGAAATTTTACTGTTTGATACCGTTTTTCCTGAATGTCACACTAACCTTTGTTTCACATCATGGTACATTGGGATCTGTCTTGTTTATGTACGCATTCAGCAGTACGTTCTCGAATTTTAGTGTAAACTATAGGAAGCAATTTTGACCAATATAAGATAAAGTTGAGTTGCGAGATAGACTAGTCACTTTGTCTAGGATTACATGTTCAATTTGCATCTGGTGGCAAAGTTAAGACCATTTCTCAGTTGTCGTTTTGCTATCGAACAGGCTTTCTAAAGACTCGCTAACGTTCGTGCATATCACGCTCAGCGCGTATGGGGAGTTCTTATTGCTAATCGGAAGGTAAAACAATTTGGAATTCGAACCGTTTGGGCTGAACTTTGTGATTAGGGTACAGCAGTTTCAGGGCGTAACATCATATCTCTGTAAGAATTTCCTACACACGTAGTCGTTTTAACTGATTCCTAAAACGAGATCAACAATTATTTCTGTCTTTGTTGAAACACCAATAACCTTATTCTGGGATTCCTCCAGTTGTTTTTTTGAAATCGCTACATCATTGATCACTTGCGTACTCACATTATTTATCGATATTTCCTCCAAGTGTCTAAGGCTCAACTTGTCATTGGCGTATCTATTTTCCATTGTTGATTCAAAACAATAGGCATCTCCAACGAACGCATGCACAGGAGACGCCTGGGACGTTTTCATTATTTATTATTGCTATCGACTCAGGGGATAACGTGCGGTCACATGTAACATGGATTTAACCCGTAAAACAGAAAACATGTTATGGCTTATCTCACCTTGGCCGTTCACACCTTATCCAACTGGGCCAAGCAAACGCAAATTGCTTACTGTTCGTATCCTCATCGCACTGCCTCTATTTGATGAGTAAAAACAACACAAAACCGGTCGTGGGTGCGTATGATGGAAATGCACACTAATACAGTTTTTTATCAAATAATAGTTTCTAATTCCATCCTGAATTCAGACCTAATTTTATTTAACAAACGGTAGGACAGAAGAGCCTGGAAGCATATGTTGAGCCTAAGTGCGTAGAGTGAAAGAACGCTAACCCGTGGTCCTGTTAAATTTGAATTACCATCTCTCCACGTTTGTTCAGCACTGTTATGGCAGGTGCTGACAGTACGAATACGAATACGTATTCTAAAATTCCCACAAATATGCAGTTTCATAGCACACCCACCCCACCCACCCACAGTACTCAAACTATCGACAACAGTTGCGCACTGATGGCTTTGATCTACAATTAGCAAGCTAGAAGGGCTTTAACTTATGTTCTCGGATACTACTTATCAGTAGTAAGTCCTTCGGAGTATTCACTAAGTTAAGTCCACATTGGAAGCACTGGACTCGCGTTTTGCTCGGATTTAAGCTTATCAACAGTGCATATCTTGTCTCGCGTCTCATCGCGTCAACATTGTAGTGTCATGCCTCGCGTCCTGAGCTACCGTCCACCGTTTGACCGATAGCGATTAGGCCTTCATGAAAATTTATCCAGACTGGCACATTTGGTTAGCGACATATGTCCGACCATTCGAGAAGGAGCCATAAACATCTGCTGTGCTCCTCCAACCGATCTGATCTACTTGTCTGATCACTTACTCGTGCTTCCGAAATCATTCCAAGCTCACATGTTCCATCTTGACCAGGTCATTTCACAGCAAATGTGATCTGCCTAATGACCGACTTTCTGATTTAACTCACCATGAAATACAACCATTTAACTTTCAGTACCCATGACTCCGTCACCGTTAGCGGTTGTCTAACTAAGGTGTGCATGCTTTGTAGAAATACTTCAGATAACACTTTAGCATGTGTTGCTTTCTTTAATGGCGATTTATCCAAAATACGGAGCCTGCTTCGTAAATGGAAAACATTCAGCTTCTTTTGGTCCCTTGTATGGTTGTCTCAGTTTTTATTACCGTACTCTAAAGCTTTTAGTAAGAACGCGCTATATAACATTATCATTGTGTCTCACGGTAAATTTGTGATGGCTCTAGAAACAAGAGTTCAATTGATACAAAATGGCTGCTGCTCTGACTATCTGTTTATCAAACTTCTTGTATGTTGTTCAGTAAACGTTGATAACTAACCGGAAAATGCTTGTGAAATTTTTGTTCTATGGCTGTTACGAAAACAGCAACTAAACCACTCTATTACATTTCTTCGCAGCTAATCAAATATCTTCGATGTTCCTTGAAGACGCCTTCGTGCGGGAGACAGAGGTGCAATTCAACTTAAAACTTACTGATTTGCGAAATCTCTTATCGGACACCGATCATTTATCAATCCACGTCGAGAAGGTTGGCTTGAACTCAAGTTTGACCGGAGGTTCAGAGAAATTTTCCTCCTTATGTGCAAATGTGAGTCATTTTCCATAGTCTTACAGATCCTAACAAGAATGACTGAACTATTATTACTTATTTATATTTAAAGCCGGTCTGTAGTGAATTGGTAATTACGCTTCGCAGCGAGAGAAATTTGAATGTACACATACAATATCAAAATGTTTTTTAACCAAAAAAATATTAATGGCTACATTTGACAATCATAAATTTTGTAACTGTAATGGTCCGATACATGTCTTTTAATATTCGTGAATAGCGAATTTGGATCAATACTGCTTGTGTGTTGGGACAAAATAAACATCATATTGTCATATGGAATGCTTGCAAAACTTAATTTAATTTACAAAATATCTCAGTTGCATGTATTTCCGTCTCACACATACAACCACGGGTTTCGTTTTGTTTGCAATCATGAAAACATCATAAACATCCAATTCAACCCATCTTAATGTGTGGGCTAACGAATTGCGCTCGCATACTTTTATGTCTTATTCATCACACTATTGTCAGATCTAAACGGTGGTTTTAGCATTGATATTTCTAAACATCCTCATTCGGATTATACTAATTTCAAGTTCGAGAAAAGTGAATCCTGAAAACCGAACGTTTTCGGTTTCTACTCAACGTAACCTACAGAATAACGCAATAACTCAAGTAGCGTCAGGAAAATCTCGTCTTCTCGAATTTACTGACAATTGTTTCCACATTTTCGGCTTAAAACGCACACAACTACACCACTATACGTGAAGTATAAGCGTCTTAGTATCCGTTGGAGGCACTAGATCGCATTAGGGTTTTTCACGTTACGGACAGCCATCGAGAGATAACGACTGCTTAGGCCAGTGCACCGACTTGCTTTCGCAAAATTGTTAACATCAACGAGAACGTGACCTTAAGCATATCAGATTTCTAGGCTTGTACATAGTGCAAAATTTGTTGAACGATGTTAAGTCCGAGATTGCTTCAAGTTACATGATACTTGTGTTCAATTCCTATTTATGCGAAGTGGGACCAATCTCCATCATCCGAACCAGTGGAGGAAGTTGTTACTACCGCGGAAACACTGCTTGCTCCAAAAATCAATCACAGTCTCTTTCAAAGACCCGTTACGACGGATTATTCTGCGAAGCCGACCAGTAGTCGAATAAATGAAAGTGTGGTAAATTTTCGTAGAATGTGTATAAGCTAAGACAAGAGTTGGAACACGAAAATTTCTCTGCATACAAGAATCGAACAATTAACAGTAATTTTTAGTAATATGACTGTTGCTGAAACAAAGCGAAGCAGATGACCAGAAATTTTAGAATAATGTTTATCTCAGACTCCAGTGCTCACCAGTTGCAAAGTCACCAATGTTACCGAGTAGTATTGACGCCTGTACACGATGTAGAAAATATTATGCTAACCTCACCTCTATTAGTTCAAAACAAATCTGCTGTACGAATGTTACACGTTGTGTCGTGTGAAGAACGACAACATTCCTCGTAATCAGTTGAAACTAACAAAAGCTGCTAGAAATCACTGAGCTGTTATCGTTCATGGTGTACCCAGTTCAAACAAAATGAATCCAGTAAACGACGGCAGCAACACGACGGTAATGAATTGAGATAGTTACAAGAGATCCTTCCTCTCAAAATATCATTGCACAGAAACAAAATTCAGGAAAGTATACTCGATGCGTGGCGGCAATGGCAAAAATTGACACCTAATTAAATTCGTATTTGATCTGTATGCTACATAAAACGCATGAACATGAATGATCGCAGAACGATTTCGCTACATAGTCAAGCACATGCACCCAAGATAAAACGGATAAAGCAGCCGGCGAATACACTGATATGTGTTCTTCGTCTTCCTGTCACACCAATGCTAAGTGCTTTCTAGAAACTTTTACTAAACTTTATACACGTCTGATTGAAAGTTTTTGGATTTGATTGCGTGACAGACACCTGGTTGATTAATTCTATGCACGACTCTGAACTCAACATCTCACATATGATGATTTACAGAAATGATCGATAAAAAAAGTTGGCAATGTCCTCATCCACTTACATGGAGACATTAATTGTACTATACTATTCTCCCCTGAGTTACATGTCCCAGATATTTTGCTCCATTAACCTTCCTAATGACCGTATGTTTCTCTTAGCATTGATGTATTGCCCCCTCACCATCTGCTACAGAAACTGTTCTCTCTACTTCAATACCTTTCGTATTGAAGCAGCCTTACTCACATTCGCTTCTGTTCTATCCTTTATATCTAACGACACTTTCCACACACATTGAAGGTACCAAAAGGTTCGGAAGGTTTCTCCGGGAAATAATGACTTGCACCCCACTGTGAAACAATGTACAACATAACTAGATCCGCGGTATATGCGTTCATTAGGTACGATGGGTACGACACTATCTTTCTTCATTACTGTTTATAATATACCATTTTGACACGATAAAGTTGATCAGTCATTCAAATATAATCGACAAATTTGAAGTGCAATAACGAAATTAGCTTGATCAATGTGCCTTACCCTACCTGTCACCGTGATTAAACAATCCGATGGATTTATTTCCATTGCAATCAATAATAATGGAGTTTATCATTGCCGATGCTTGGCGTAATCACCTTATGATCAATAACCATATATGTAAAGCACAGCATGGATTCGGGAAAAAACGATCTCGTCTGAAAAAGTTGGTGTTAGCAAAAGACGCATGGTCTGAGCTACTGCACGCTAACATCTCGGTGAACGTTATCTATATTGATTTCTCAATAGCATTCGATGGTGTTAATTACAAACTGAACCTTTAGAAGCTCTTCACCTAGGGATTAGATGGTAAACACAATGCATGGATTGAAGAATGTGAGATGTATGTTCGAGTATAAATTAAGCTTTTCGAGCCGACTCAAGTTGCCGATGATGTCCCATAAGAATCATTCCTCGGACGCCCTAGATTCTAATATTTATATATATAGAAAACTGCGCAAAATTGTACCTCGAGTATAAAAAGTCGCCAAATCAAAGAATCTGTATTGTTACGTATAGTGTTAGATATAGATTTTCGATCTTCATCAAACATAGTGTTTGAATTTTTAACTTGTCAGATGGAGTAAAATTCCAAACTCTATGCTAAGGGATCCAACAATTCCCAGTGATACAATTTGACTCGCACATTGATAAGAAACCGGCAAAATGTGACGCAAACTGATTTCATTTTTTGTAGTGTGTTTAGATAGGGTTGAGTACACACGCGACTGAGGTGAATTTGTAGCTATACTGTGATGAAAACCAACTTTAACATTCAGCGTTTGAAAATAACAATGCCTATACATTTAGCTCATTCACGATCTTACTAACACAGTCTATATGGTCTTCTTTTTATTTGGCTCCTTTAAGTAGTCCACTAAAGGTTCTATCGGGCTTATGAAATATTTTTGCAAGATACTGCCACGTTGATGATCAACTTGAGTTCATGTAGGTTCTATAATTAATATGAGTTAGACAATATGGTTTCAATGCCTTGGTATCAACCAAAGGTTTCACTTGTTCCATTTAAAAAAATATTCTCAAAATCCTAGAGACCTTATTTTCCTATTTTGATCGGTTCACATTATTATCCACATGGATAATTCCTACCAGTGTATAAAACGATCCGCATACGATTGAAGCTTTCTCGAAGACTCGTTGAAAACTTATCATATTTCTTTCTACAACGTCTTCGTCTCTGAGGTACTTCATCCCGTTTGCATCGAGATAACTCCTTCGAACGTAATGGCTTATTGACTAATCGCGTCGAATTTATCTTGTTAATATCATGTGTGCGTTTTCTAAGAATATTAATTATGAATACGGATTTTTTGTCAATCTTAGTTTAGAGCTAAAATTTCGAAAATACTCGAAAACGGTGTCGTCATTCTTCTTCTTCTTCATATGATATATTATTGACACCAATGAATAAGTCATTTGATGTACGTTGTGTCAGACGTTGCACGCCGTTTTTATTTGGATTGTGTTACATTTGTGCTGTATTTTGATGATCAGAGAATCACATGAGTATTCAATATCTGAAAGTATACAAACATTCAACATGTATATTTGTTCATCCCCACTCCGGAAGTAACCATTTATATAAGGTCACTCCTCTAGTTTATTTTTGCACGAGGATAAGCATGTTGGAGAATTTCACCAAATGAATTTGAGCGACCCCAGAAATGTTACCATTTACTGTCGCTACTTGGATATGGTAAAGATATTGTGTATGCACATTCCTTAATCTACAATAATCAATTCAGAATCAAGACCTGAAACAGTCGCTTCAAAGGCATACATCTTAAGTACGGTACCATTGAGAATCAGAGGCCATTATATAAGTCATTTGAGCGCATGAACAATTAATAGATAACCACTGAAATGCACAAGCAAGATGAATTACACAACTGATAAAAAACAAGAAACCTGCAGAAATTAAACTTTTTCTCCCAATGCAATTAACATTAGGAAATTTGTAGCCAATTTTCGTATTGTTCTCTAAATTCATCATGAGATCCCGACCACTTCATCTCAGTATGTATGCATAATTTCTCGCAGGATTATGGAAACAAAACTTCGAGCGAATGGTGCGTTGACATCTGGCAAGTCAATAAAGGAAGTGAAGACGTGAAGATTTCTTGCGGGAAATTGTCGCTCGCCTCAAACGCGGATGCTAAATTCACACTGGGGAAAACGGATTGCGAGAATGATGAATTATGGTGGAACGGGCCTTTGGAACCGGACACTCATTATCGGTATGTGATTCGTCTGTCCGTGGCGAAAACACGTCAGCAACATATCTTTCCATTATAATTAACTTATGATATTCTGAAACATATTGGAATGTTTCAGACTGATCCGGTTACCATTAGAATAATATGATAAGTTCGTAATTATGCGGTCCTGGTCGTTTTTTGACACTTAATCTCATCAGATATACTTTATATTTGCAACATTTTAGTCACTGATTCTGAACTCCCCGATTCCATAAAGAATAAAACATGAGGCACTCAGATGAGAAGTACTATGGATTGTTTTACGCAGATGCTGTTTAAATAGCTCGTCTTGCAAGAAATGTTCGATCGATTAATACGATAAATATGTGAAGGTTTTTTGTGGATACTCTATGCCCACTTCAATCGCTATCTGACCATGGACATACGTCACAACCGTATGGACATCTAACACAACCCCGTTTTACATGACTTTATAATCTGCTTACAATCACACGTCATGTCTGTACGTATGGTAAATTTCAATGTATCTCATTACATTTTTGCATACGTCTTCGAAACGCAGATCTGATCATCCTATATACCCGATTGGTTTCTGATTCCGGATTAGATTGAACTCATTGTAGTGCCTGATTTCTGCAGCCTCTTGAAACTGATCTGACCAATTGACAAGGTTCATCGAATCAAAGAATTCCTGCCAAATACTTACAAGACGAAATTGAAAACATGTTATAATTCTAGACGCGACATCTTATAATCGATGTGTTGTCGCTTTATATCTCACCTGGTAATACTAAAGTATATTTGTGGATGCAAGTCTAGTTTTTCGATCTCTCGTGTTAAGTGTTACACATCCATTGCAATCTCGATTTAAACTTTTCAGAAACCCATTTGTCCGATGTAAAAAGATTAATTATTGATTAGCTAGGCTTACAAATATCTTGCGGCATGAGCCTCAAAAGAATGCTTGTGCATCACTGACCGCATTCATGTCCATGTACCCGAATACGCTTAAGCCGTACGTTAGCTGGATTCCACTTTCTGTTCAAGATAGTTGCTTCAGGTGTCTCTTAAAACGCTACCTTATAAGCGGAGAAATCTCCTACTTGCAACACATCCCAATTCCTTCTAAATCATATGAGCATGTCACCTGAAATTTCACACTCCTCATGTTGTACTATTATAAAAATTGAAATCAATTTAAATGGTCATAAAATGATATAGCTTTACAAAACCAACAGAATAATATGTGGAATAACAATAATATAACGACCGAAAACGGGATTTGGTTTTGCTTGCTAAACAGTTCAAGAATCAGGCAAACATCCAAAAAGTGGAAATTGTTTTTGATTGGTGGGATGATTAATGTAGATGCATGAGGTCAAGATGTATAGGTTTCTTTGATGCACCGCTTAAGGGTCAAATAGGCATCAAAAGTCTCCTGAATATCTGCTGATTTGTTAAGATTACAACATAATCGGGTAGATTGTTCCAAGTAAATCAAACTCACACGGCACAAAATGTTATCTACAGTTGAGACGCGATTGAGGGACATTAAAATTAAAATTGGGAGCTCTTGTAATATGCGAGTCCCGTTGATTAAAGAACCATTTTGAAGGGTGATTTGCGGTATTCAAAATATTGGACAGCAAAATCATAAGCCTTTCGAAGACGAAGACTTGGATAATCGAATGAATTCATGGTTTTGATTCTCTCATTGTATGATTTCTCGAAGCGTCCGGCGACAAGTTTGGAATCTCGAAGGTATATTTTTCGCAAAGTCGCAAATTCTCTTGCAAGCTATGTCGACCAAGCTTGTACTGCGCATTCTATCGCGTGTTTGATAAATCACCGTCCACAGAGACTTGAACAAGCCGATCAGTCGAGTGTTTTTCAAGCCAGTCTAATAGTCTGCCAATGATATTACAACGTTGCTGTTTTTGCGAGAGAATACCGGTGTTTTAGCGGTCAAATGCTTTCGACATAACGAGGTTACATATATATATGATATCTCCAACATCTACTGATCCGGCCTAATCATCTTAAGGTAAATAAAAGGTTAGCAAGGAAGAATTATCCCTTTCTAAAACCGTTCGCTCTGACTAAAATAGCTTTTTTTCCAAGTTATTTGCTCAGTTTGTTCGCCACGATTATTGACTTGGATATATAGTTATATTTCGAATCTAGCTTCAAAGTTCGGATAATTGACTCGCTTATTCCATGTTTGAACCTAAATTTATAAAAAAAAACTTGATACATTTGTTTCGAATCTGTTCAATACAACCTACCTTATTCACTTTAAATTTTTCAAGAGTAAATCTAATTGAAAATTTGAAGTATCCTATTGGGTCTGGGAAAACATACAAAACAAAGGCTCTCGGTGAGTCATCATTGTGATCTTCTAAACTATTTTTTTCGGTACTGGGAAAGCTATGTTAATATAAACTGTGAACGTTACATTAAGATATTTTTTCAAATGCGATTTACAAATAATAACCATGTATTTTTGGAGCACATTCGGGTCCACATTTAATTGAACTGCGAAATTGACAGCGATGGAAAAACATTTCGGAGATAACTGTTAGTTTATTTTACATTCTTACAAAAAACGGCTTGTCTTTAATTTGGCCATCGTCGCACAAAAAGTTTCACCACGGTAAGCTTAACTAGCCTAGTCTTATTAGATTGAGATTTAAATGGGCTTAATAATTGTAAAAATATTTTTTGAAACAATCTGTGCTCGGAATCTGCTAAAACCGATTCGTAAAATGAGTTGATTTGAGTAAGTGGTTCACATGTGTTGTAGCAACTTTGATTACCAGTGTTTACAACCTGCAGTTAGATAGATGCTGATCGAACTGTCCCTAGCTGATGAGTTCAACCATGACTCGAAACAGGTCAAACAGTGGACGGTAGCTGAGCTCGTATGTGTGGGACAACGACTGTAATGATAGGGGGACGAAGTACCATCCGGAAAAGAGGATTTTCAGCTCTTATGATATCGAAACTTGTGTCCCGTTATTCAATTATTGGGTTATATCGATCTTCCTCGTTAATCTTTCGAAAAACATGTTACTGACGAGTAGTAAATGGCACCCGATTTATCCCGTAAGCATCACGGTCAACCTAAGGTGTACACGATATGTTGTTATACTTCAGTTAACACTTAAGCAAATGTTGCTTTTGTAATCGCGACTTGTTCACATTACAGCGGCTGCTTCGTAAATGGAAAGCGTTCAGATTCGTTTTTACCATTAGGTGTATGCCTCGGGTTTTATTGCCGTACTGTGAAACATTTAGTAAGCACGCGCTATATAACATCATCGTTGTGTCTTACTGTCAATTTGTGGTTGCTCTATATACGAGAGTTCAATTGATACAAAATGGCAGCTGCTCTGCCGTTTCTAATATTAAGCTTCTTTTATGGTGATCAGTAAATGTTGATAACTAAACAGAAAATATTTGTAAACTTTTTATTCTCAAGATGTTAACAAAACTGTAACTAAACCACTATATAACATTTTTCGTAAATAACCTTGCAGTAACCGAAATTACTTCAAAGTATCTTGGAGAAGTCTTCGTGGGTGATACAGACCTGCAATTCAATGGAAAACTTTTTGATTTGCGGAAGGACTTATCGGATATTGATCATTTATCAATTCACATTGAGAAGGTTGTCTCGAACTCGGGTTTGACTGGAGGTGCAGAGGACACTGCCTTTGTATGTGTAAATGTGAGTCATTTTTCATACCAAAAAAAACCTAACAAGAATGTCTGAACAATTAATTCTTATTTATATCTAAAGACGTTACTTAGTGTAGCGTAGACGCGTTAGAAAGAAACTTGAACGGAGCCTCAGACTAGATAAAGAGAGGTAATGGCTAAAAAAGGTCGAACAAATGAAAATAGCAAATAATGCGGATAATGTGCGAAAACTCTTCAAACTTATTCGATCGACTGGGCCTACGAAAAAAGGAGTGAGTGAGACTATGTCTTGAATAGATGGTACTCTTATCACTAATAAGAATCGCCGCCTCTCACGTAAGGCCGAACATTTTTAAGAAAACATCAGCTGGTTGCCTGCAAAAAAATCTTTCGCTCATTTGAAGCAGTGTGATCCTTGGTATGTTAGCGTAGATCCCCCTAATGATTTAGAAATTAAATAATGTATAGAATCCATAAAACGATTCAAAGCTGCTGGTTCCGATGACATACCAACTGTTTTGTTTAAAGAAGGTGGCCAAGTCCTAATCAGCACATTTGGTGATCTCCTCCGTGGTGTATTTTCATCAGGATCCGTCCCTCTAGGTTGGCGCGAATCGGTTATCATACATATACTCGAAATAGTTGTGCGAATCTCATGCACTTATCACCATGGGATAAGTCTCACTCCCATCATTATGAGATTATTAGCGTCCATATGTCTTCGAAGATTAACATCGCATAGGGAATCACAGATTTAGGAGCAGCAAGCTAGCTTACGTCCAGAATGAGGCTGTGTCGATCACATTTTTACTCTTCGACGGATCTTAGAACTGCGGCACACTTATCGACAGCCGACAATAGCCATCTTTCTAGACTTCAAAGGAGCATTTGATTCAGTCGATCGAAATGTCCTGTTTAACACCTTGCTGTAAAAAGGCGTTACGCAAACGTATGTCATCATACTACGTGCACTTCATGCTCACAAATCCGGATGCGTTAATGTTTACAACGAACTCTCACCCAAATTCCACACCACAATTGGCGTCCGACAAGAATGCCCGATTTCTCCTTTTTTGTTCAATTTTGTAATTATTGCAATTATGAAATTGTGCAACGATATTGCCCCAGCTTCCGGAGTTCACATTATGCCAGACGTCAGGCTTCTCGACTTGGATTATGCGGATGATAAAGTTCTGCTCTTCGCCTCGTACACAGATGCACAGGCGATACTTAACAAGCGATCTAGTATTGTGCTCGGATTTGTAATGTTTTGCACCCTCTAAGTGCAGTGTTCTGCTGCAGGACATCGATATCTCGAACTACACTGTATTACTTCATACTTCATGATTGTAGATCGGTAGTTGTATTGATAATTTTGCATCATTGGATAACGAGGTACCGGCACGCATCTCTAAAGCGACCATAGCATTCCGCAACCTAGGTCACCTCTGCCGTCAGAAAGGACTATCTCTCTTACTCAAGGGTATAGTCTATAAAGCGACAGTTTGGACTGTGTTACTATATGAGTGCGAAATTCGGACATTAAGTAAAGAACACATTCAGCGTGTCCAAGTATTTGACAACCGGTGTCTCCGCTGCATCCAAGGAGTTAGCTGTTACAATCACATACGCACCGATGCTCTTCTAAATAAGCTGTTCGGGAGTTATGTTGATATAAGTAGCAGATCAACCTGCACAGGTTAAGATGGTTGGTTCACGTTCTAAGGATGCCAGACCACCGATCCCGAAACGAGTAATTTTTGCGACGCCACATCCTGATTGGCGTTAATCTCGGGGTGGCCAAGCCGTCACATGTCATAGGCGATTAAAAAACATAACTAGTAACTTGCCCAAATTCGGCGCAGCGCGTCTTCCAGGCTGTTGTCTCCGTGATCAGATATCGCAGTGGTTAGTTACGCTTCAGAATATGTCCCGAAACCGTGGTTAATGGCGTTTTTGAACTGAGCATATTCTTTTTAGGTGTTTGCCTAACCTTGTATGTTGTCAATCGGAGTGACGAGAAAAGCCTAATATGATGCAATACAGTGAAAGCCGTAAGGAACTTCTATGCGGATGTCTCTCTACTTGTTCACGAAACTTGTTTGAATGTATGTTTCATTCGAGGTGTAGACACCTCTTTCCAGTTAGTTCGTGCTTACACTTCTATAGAAGCCGTAGCTATTTAAGTCCAACCCTTCCGTATCTTTTAGATTTTTACTTTTTCATGGTTGTACGGCAGTTGAGCAATCGTGACGTGCAACCGGTGTAATGCTGTTTTTGATGATGATGATGATGATGAATTTCGCTACCTGGATTTCGTGAAGATAATGAGTATGCACATTTCTCATCCTACATAATCGCGGTATAATTAAAACGTGGAGGTGTCAACTAAAAGATATACGACTTTGTTACTGTACCGTTGGAAATCATTTGAATCTCCTAATGCAACTAACAACAGAAAATTTGTAGCCAATTTTCGTATTGTTCTCTAAGTTTACCAAACTTTTCCGACCAGTTCATCTCAGTATGCATGCATGATATCTCGCAGGATTATGGGAACAAATCTTTGGGCAAATGGTGCGTTGACATCTGGCAAGCCGATAAAGGAACCGATGAAGTGAAGATTTCTTGCGGAAAATTGTCTCTTGCCACACACGCGGATGCTACATTCACGTTGGGAAAAACGGATTGTCAGAATAGTACATTCTGGTGGAACGGTCCTTTGGAACCGGACACCAATTATCGGTATGTGATTGGTCTTTCAGTGGCAAAAAAACTTCAGCAACATATCTTCCAAATTTAAATAACTTATGGTATTCTGAAACATATTGTGAACGTTCAAAAAAATATGTTTACCATTAGAATGACAGGATATGTTCGTAAGTAAACGGTGCAGTTCGGTTTTGGACACTTTGTGGTATCAGATTTACTCTATATTTGCAAAATTTTAGTCACTCTTTTTGAACTGATTTCATGAAGAATTAAACTCAAATCAATGAGAGGAGAGGTGCTATAGATTGTTTTGAGCAGATGCTGTTCAAATAAATTGTTTTCCGAAATTTTCAATTGATAAATACGAGAATCTGCGTTTTTGCTTCGCAAAATGAGTGTTTTTGTTGGTAATGTATGATCATTTATATCGATAACTAACTATCAACAAAAACGTATGTATATCTTACACACAGCGACAATTTGACATGAATACATGATCAGCAACAACGCCGGTTCTTCGTATTTCTGAACATACAATACGCTTGATTTCTCTATGAATGGTCAATTTCAATAGCTCTCATAACGTTTTGGCAAACGTCTTTGAAACACAGTTTCGATCATCATATATGCCCTCTTTGTTTCTTATTCCGAATAATATTGAACTAATGTAAATCGCATTATCTCAGAGGCCTCTTGAAACTGATCTGACCTATTGTCAGGGTCTATCGAATCATCAAAGATTACTTGTCAGTTACTTCTCGGAAGAAACTGAAAAGGTTCTACAATTCTTCACACGGCCCCTCATAAAAAATGTGTTGCCTCTGATGATCTCTCTCGGTGATACTCAAGTGGATTTCTGAATGGATGGATGGATACTACACATTCAGTGCACTGTTGATCTCTGTCACCCATTTTTCCGATGTATAAAGGTTAATTAAGTCGCAGAAATGTTTACCATTATCTTTTGACATGTGCCTGGAAGAAATGATCGCTTATCACTGTCCGCATTCATGTTCTGGTACCGGAATACGCTTGAGTCGTAGGTTAGCTTTATCCTATTAATGGATTCCACTTTTCTCTACATAGTTGATTCGGGTGTCGCAAAAATATGCTACATGTAAGCAAAGGATTCTCTCAATTGCAACACATTCCTATTCGTTGTCAATCATGTGAACATGTCACCTGAATTTGCACACTCCTCGAATTGTACTATTATTCTATTAAATTCAATTCAAAGGGTCTCAAACACTAACACAGAACGCAAAGAACAGGATTTGATGCTTACTGAGCAGTCCAAGAATCAGTTGAAAATTCAGAGGGTAGAAATTGTTTTCCATTCCAGGAATGACAAATGTAAATGCATGGTGTTAAGATGTATAGTTTCTTCTGATGCACCGCTTAAGATCTAGAAATTATCAAGACTTTTCTTGAACATTTACCGATTTGGTGAGTTTACCACATTATCGGGTAGATTGTTCCAAGTAAATTACTCTCGCACGGCAAAAATGTCGTCTAGAGTTGAGACACATTTAGATTAAATGTGTGAGCTCTCGTAATATGCAAGCCTCGTAGATTGTAGAGGGTGATTTGTGGTATTCAGAATATGGGACAGCAAAATCGAATCCCTCGAAGACGAAGACTTGGATATTCGAATGAATTCATGGTTTTGTTTCACTGATTGTATGATTTCCAGATAAGTCCGGTGACATATTTGATAGCTCGACGGTTTATTCTAACAAAGTCGCAACATTTTTTAAGCCATGGCGACCATGCTTGAACTGCATATTTAATCGTGATTTTGATGATCGTATTTATGATGCATGGAATTGTGTTTTGAGAACTTAACAAAAATTCTCTTCAGGAGTGAATCATTTCGAGATGTTTTGCGATAGATAGATTTGTAGTGGCTCGACATCCCTAGGGTGTTATTTATTAACACACCTAAGTCCTTAAGTTCCATACTGCACTAGACGCTGTTGGTAGCAAGAAAATACTAAAATTTCACATAATTTTAAAGGTGTAAAATGTTACTCCCTGGGAAATTAGGTAATAGGCGATTTTCAGCGACCAAACTTGGAGGTTGTCCAGATCTTTCTGGATCAGGTATCAGTCCTGCTGCTTATTTATTCTCGACCGCTCTTTTATATCTTCCGCGAACAGTACTATCTCACATTTGATGAGTCCGGTATGTCATTGGCAAAAAATGCGAGGAGGTCGGATTTCTGAGGCATCCCATTTGTCCTGGCTACCGACTTTGATAATGCACCGATCAGTCATCCAATTTTCTAATCAGGCTAACAGCCTGCCAGCGGCTTTACACTGTTTCAGTTTCTGCAATAGAATACTGTGGTCTACGCAGTCATATCATTTTGACATAACGAGCTACCATACATGGATATTTCCTCTAACATATACTGTTCGAGTCTAATCGTCACGTGTAAACTGATGGTTAGTAAGGCAGGAGTATCTCTTTTTAAACCGCCTCGCGCTACGAATATGGCCTATTTTTCAAGTTATTTGCTGAGTTTGTTCGCCACGATTATTGAATAGGATATGTTGTAATTTTTGAATGGGTCTTTCACGTTCGAAAAATTGACTCGCTTATTCTATCACTGAAATTAAATTAACACCATTTTAACTTCAATTTGTTAAAGAGTTCGTCTCGTAGCTGGATTAAAGGAGTTTATTGGGGATGAGAAAATCTACAAAACAAGAGTTCTCGGTGAGTCATCCTTGTGATATTTTAAACTATTTAATTGATTCTGCGAAGGCAGTGTTAAAATAATCTCTATACGTTAAATTGAGATAATTTTACAAACACAATTTGTAATATTCATCAGGTGTTTATCGAGCTCATTACGGTTTCTTTTTTTCCTTAACCAACGAAATCAACAGCGGTGGATTAAACATGTCGAATATGTCTAATAGTTGATTTTACAGGGTTTGAAAACCTTATAAACAAAAGCTGGTTCTTCACGAGTCAATCCATGCTCAGAAACTCGTAACTAGCCTAGTCATATTAGATTGAGATTGGAAAAGGCGTAATTATTCTGGAAAAAACATTTTGTTAGAACAATCTGAGCTGACTTGATCAGATTGGCATAAGTCATAAACAAAAAACGCATTTTGTGTATAAAAGAAAAAAAAATTGATTCGACCAAGGATAAGATGTACAAAACGAGATAACTCATAGTAGTAAGAGGATATTTCGTTTCCCGATAAATCTTTCTATCAAACCAATATTAAGAATTTCGATAATCCGTAACTAATGTATAATTCTATGTGAATCGAGTACGTGAAGTGGGTGGAAATTCAACATTTACATCGTTATCCGACCACTGTGACCGATAGGCGAAACTGATAAAATAGAACGGAAAATCATATCTGACTGAAAATACATTGGGATTCAGTTTTAAAACTTGGCATCTAACGGAAAGATTCTTCTTGATTACGAACGTTTTTAAGCGACAACTATATTTACTGCATTCTGGCAACTAATAGGTTGTTCCATTTTCAAATTTATTATTTTTACACGAACGCAGAGGCAGTGACTGTGGCCAAGTACATGAATGACGTGAAGATAGAAGAAAATCAGTTACAATTCCTGACGCCACTCCTGGAATTACGCGCCGAATTGGTACATACAGATCTTGCCGTACACGTGGAAAAAATGAATGATACTTTTGCGAAGAGTTCTTACGCGATAACTCAAGACCCCATCTGTCAGCATGTAAGTTCGCAAAGATTGAATGGGAACGTTTGTGTTATATAATTATGGCTTGTGTGGTCATTCATTGTTTTCAAGCGCTACCGTTGTGAACCTCTGTTTTTCTTCACATCAGTAAGGTACCTCCATATAAATTGTTATTTTTATTCCAATCTGTATCCGTTGCATGAGAACCTATAAAATCTTCTTTAAATATCTCAGAATAATGCTATTTTAAACTATTTTTGTATCACAACACGAGTATTATTTAGCAGGTTTAGGTTCCAAATTCTTTCAGCAAGTAGTGTCATTTGTGATAATGTGATTCATCTGTTTAAAAAAATTTAAACTATTGCAATGAAGTTACCGTAAATTAACTGTTACTTTCAGCTATAAATTTGACGATTGATTAGCCTTTAAATTGTTATTCATAACTCTGTTTCGTTCGTGTTGATGACTTGTTGCTAGACACAGCGATTATTAAGTTGATTAGCATGACAGTCATCATCTCGTCATGATGGAACTCTGACGATTTCGGTCAACACAATTTGATTTTCAAGACGAATTTAAGAGTATACATGCCTGCTCAAAATGCTCAACTTCACGGCCGTGAAGTCTGGACAGTCGTCGCTAGACATTCACGGAAGCCGAATGATTTCAATTTAAGAAGAATCCGCTGTATCTTGAATGTAAAAAATAACGAATGCTGCGGTGCTTTCAAAATCTGACGTGCTGAGCAGGTTTACTCAACTTCGAGATCGGAGACTGAGCTAGATGTGTCCAGTGTAAAGAATGAAAAAATTGTCCCAGTTCGAAAGATCTCCTCGGTTGTGATTTGAAATCTGGAATTCAAAATTTGGGCAGTTAGAACTTGCAGTACAAAGTCGTTAGAAAAAGGAGATATGGTCGTTATTATTATTTATACTAAGATTTTGAAAAAACTTGCACTCGATTACTCATTTTGAAGACAATTTGTAAAGCGTCATCTTAAATTTTAAGAAGGAGGAGTGCTGATCTCGGTCGCAAATAGTATATCGTCCTGTGAGTGTTCAAATGACGTTGTTCAACTGAGTACCGCATAACTGTGTGACCTTAACAGTTGATAATATTTCTGCAGAATCGAGCTTCTTAGTAATTCTCAAAGATGTGGAGGATTGAATGAGCATGCGCTTGTTATAAACGTTCGTGATTTTTATATTTTTCATATTGAGTTTAATCAATGCAGGAGTGATGTAGCACAGTGTACAGAAAGCATGAACTCTCTGAATTCAAATCCCGTGCGGTTACATATTTCAGTAAATGCGCTTCACTCAGATAAATATGGTGAAAGAAGATGAAGCCAAAGCTGTCCAGTATTTGACTTTCTGTGAAATGTTTCGTTTCGTGAATAACAGTCTTAGGCAACTACCAGTGGACGTGTCAATACATAAGGAAAGTTGAAACTGAGACAGAGATCAAGTCATGGACGTTTAACGCATACATGGAACCAAGCTTTCCTTCCCTGCTCCAAGAGACAGATCTTTGTAAAAAAGTAGGAACCTGAATCCAGTTACGGAGAAAAGTGTCTTTCATCTCAACATCCAAATTCTTTATTCATTTTCAGAACGTAAACACCACTGTCATATTTGCAGAATATTCGATGCCAATTTAGTTAACATGCAATATGGTTACGTTCAGTACACTAAACACGTCATGTAACAAGTTTAAATCTGAAAACCTTTTATTTGCAGAACTATGCTGGCAGACGTTCGGAGAGATGGTGTGTTCTAATCTGGCAAGTGCAGAGCGGATCGAACGAAGTAATGTATTCTTGTGGAAAGCAGAATCTGACAGACAAAACAATGTCGACTTTCACGCTTGGGAAATCCGAGTGTTCCGAGGAAGACAATTTTTGGCGGAATGGTCCTTTGGAAGCTGGAGCATTGTACCAGTAAACACTTGTTCTGTTTGACGGATAATTGTTAACTCGATATACATTTTGCTCATATGAGATTAGTACAGACAGACATCACGAGTAACCGAACGGTTACCGCACTGGCTATGTATGAAGATGGTTCCGGGTTAAATTCCGGATCCGAAAATGGATATGCACTGTTGATGGTTTCTCATGACAACCACATTCAGAGTCCAGTGGTTATTTCAATGGACCTTCTAATTAAATTTGAAGCAAAACCGTAATAATTTCAAGTTTGTAAATAAGAATCATGAATAAAATTACATTTATGATTATATTTCTTACTGAAGTGACTCTAACGTAAGTTAATCTGAATTTCACACAAAAGTTGATTTGTTTCAAAGAAAAATGCTTTCAAGATGCTTTCAATGAATCATGCATTGCTCAGTTTGATTGATGGCATTAAATAACATGGACTTTGACATTCACACGTAGATGATCATCACTTCCCAAGAATTCCTCATGGTTGTTTTAGATGGCACAAATCGATATTACAGTTTGAGCCGAGTCAATGCGAGATTCAAAGCATTTCATTGGTCAGTGAGATTGTTTGAACCGCCAGAACACGGAACTCGGTATGCGACCGTCGTAAAGCGTCTGATGTCGGATAAAACTATAGTTTCCTACTTTACTACCGAACTCGTTTGTTCAATATTTCAATATGTTCGGGAAATAAGTTCAAATTTGGGTTGATAGTCAATTCTTACACACTTCCATGCCGATATCAAATTTACCGCCGTTAAATCGAAACGAATATCGTTATAAAGTGTATTTTGAGTTTATTTGAGGCTTTTGCGTCGCGATACAGTAACTTTTTTCGGAATAAGCATTGAAACCTCACCGATATACCTGAAGCCCAAAGTGTTAGCATTAAACGTATTTTGAACATTATAAAACCAAAGATCTTCAGTTGGAGGACTAATCTCTGTTGAGCCCAATTCTCAGAAACAATAAACAAATCTCGAGAATTAACAAATTACGGCATGCTACCAAGCTGGTTGTGCTTATGATTTAAACATGCTTATTGTATTCAACATGTTTAATTTTCAATCTTCAAGAGGTTATTCTTATAGCCCTTAGTATAAATATCGTATTATTATTCAGTAATAAAACGAGGTGTTCGTTGGAATTATTGAGTGTAAATATTTCCAGTTTGTTTCTCAGAATCCATTCTATGGATGATTGTACAACATCTGACAGTTAGGAGTTTCGCAAACGACAAACACACAATGGATAGAGGAACTGACAGCGGTTTCGGTTAGAATGTGGAATATTCAATGCCAATTCGTGAACGCTTGTAAAATGATGCCATTTTTGTAGCTTCAGAGCATTAAAAGATGAAATCCATGGGTGACATCATTTAAGGTAGAGAATATTTAAAAGCTCATCAAAAAATGATGCACGTCATCACTTACAATTTGAAGCTGCAAACCCGTGTGTGCCTGATGATTTGTTTTGTGAGATTTAATATGTATAATTGTGTAAATTGTTATTTCGATTATTGTTATATGATTGAAACTTTTCTTTTGTATTACAAGAATTCAGTTGGTGTCTGGGATGAGACGTTCTGTTGGATCACCGAGGCTTTATCGAATGAAGGCGTATGGTGAGTCACTTGGTATATTTCTAATTCACGCAGTGATTTTGAGATATGAGGTTTAAATGTTTAATGCTGACGACTACTTGTAAATACTCACGAAATCGATAACTTGATTTGGTCCGCTCGGTCAGTATAATGTAGGCCTAGAACAACAGAGGACGCTGTCTATTAGACTATTGGAAATCCTAACATTTTATTGAGGCACACATAATCTATGGATCCCGATTGTACTTATTTGTGCATGTTGAAGTCGAGTGATTCATAACATTGCAACACCGAAGTGTGTCCTCGTGTGTTAAACGTAATTCTTCTGAGACAAACGCTTCGTAGTGTCACCCTTGGTGTGACTAACCTTCTGAGTCAGAAGCGAAACGTAACCAATGAACTACCATCACCGATCGTAACTGACATCATTATTGGAAACCAGGAAGATTCAATCGACCGTTTCAATTTATCAACGAAAACAGTTGATCTTACTCATTTGAAACCTAATTGATACGTGCTATTCATTCACCATTCCAGGTAGCACTGCAATTTCAGCGTTCTTCCAAAACATTGCCGTAGGGGAATCCCGGATCACCTTTAAGACCAAACTTCGTGATTTACGCACTTCGCTGGTTGACCAAGAACTTGTTTTGTATGTGGAAAAATTGAATCAGACCACTATCATGATAAATGACCCGACACTAGTCACAACTTGCACACATGTAAGTACATTGCATAAAGGGGGTGCATATTAAAAGTTTGTTTTGGCTTCGTAATATGCGATTCCCTCAAACCGCATGAGTTACCAAATCACAATAAAAACTTGGACAAGTATCATATTGCGAAGTGGTTGGTAAAAAATTAAACTATCAATTGTGGAGTGCCTAATTATACGACATAACATCACATTTTTTATTATTCTAAATACGAATGTTGCTCAACTATATCTAATAATAGTGAGTTCACAGTCAAACATTGTTTACCACACATACATGATTATAAGACTTACAGAAACTGATTTTTATTTTCCGTAATTTATGGTTATAATCAGTCATTAAACAGTAGTTGTGCGTATTTGCGCTTTAAGGTATGACCACAGAATATTGGTCTTGCATGGGTTAGTGCCGATTAACCAAAATTCCGCTGTAAGTATATACGTGAAAAATTTTTAACAGTGGCTTATAAGACTGAGTTCGTTTCTCACTTCTTCAATGTTTCTAAACAAACTGATATTATTCCAACTGTCTTTTAGAGAATAAAGAATTTATGGCAGAAAACACATAAATTCACAATTGTCATATCCAAGTAAATATTAGTTCATGGAAAATTAATAAAAATAGTAATGTATGTCAAGTATTTGAATACTTACCATAAGTCAATACGCAGGTGTTGTGATATCGTGTTGCTACAAATGAGTGTCCAAATTTCGAATGAATGTTTCGACGGTGGGAGTGATCAAAATAGTTGCTAGGATATCATTCGAAAGGAAACAGACTCGTAAAGAATAAACATATCACTGATAGCTCATACGGTAATGGTAATTTCTTAGTGTCGCTGAGTGGTTGCGTGTATGTTGTGACTCATGGTATTCAAATAAAGATTTTAAAGGATGATATTGGTTATTTAATATTGTGCAGGGTAGTATCTCATCACTCTGAAGCTTGTTTAAGGGAAGTGTAGTGTCTCAGTATTTGCAATCGCTCCTGGTCAGTTAGAAACCTGAAACCACTAACGCGTTTGGTTGCACGATGTTATATTTTATCTAGCAATATTATACCTTTTTTGAATCAGGGAGTCCAAGCTCCATGGTTGGAATCAAGTTCGATTTCATGATTGCGGGCAACGTTATATGCCAGCAGGTTTTGAAAATTTGTTGTATCTCACCTAGAAGCTTGGAAGCATGCTTGCAGATGACTTCACAATGCAGGCTGTTCTGCAGGCTTCCGTACACTCAAACTCCAATCTCCCTTTTCGAATCGGTCCAGCTCAAAATATTCTGCTCAAATTATGACTTACCAATTTGCAACACATTTCATTTTAGAAATTGAATGGTAGCTTTATTCTGACCGACCAAATAATGGACAGCAACTTAATCACTTTACAGCTGTACATCGTCCGCAGTAAAATTTATCCGCCTCCAAATTCCAATTTATTCAGCAAAGACAATCACATTGCATGAGGCCCTCTATGGTAGGTCGGTAATGTGAATCAATAAGAGTACTGCCTCGAGAAATGAACCTTGTTATAAGCCACTAGATGTATTAGTGGTCCGTCGATGTATCTCGTTGATAAGAACGATTGCCTTGCGCCCACTAAAGTAACTATCAAGCCATACGAGGAGCTGTTCACTGATACCTATCAGCTTCGACACATATTTGGATAACAAGCGTTAAGGCTAGCTCCTTCGTTAACCGCTCGCGTCCAGTAATTCAACGTTGTCAACAATGTTGCCAAGCACGAGCTACATTTACTGAAAACATGTTGCGCTGCAGATTCTAACTGACATCATATTTCTCAGTCACTATACGCGTTTCCACTTTGTTCATCACAAGACATAGAGTGACAGGACGGTAGTTTGCGGGAGCTGAACGACTACCACCTTTATACGTAGAGGAAACTACCCAAGTCTCTCACCCTGTTGACAAAACTCCATTTGTTGAAGAATGTGTATACAGTTCACTTAATGGTTCACACAGCTGCTGGTCACAAGATTTCAGTACGGTTCGTGTAATTCTCCGTGTTTAGTGGATTCTCTATGTTTTATTCGAAACAAATTTTGTTTTTCAATTGCTGAATTGATGTAGATGCTGTATGTCGTCAACTCACAGTTGATGTCAGTAAAACTTAAGTTGATCCGATCATTAACGGACTAAATACCTTCGCAGAAAATCAGGCAAGACCACCAGATGTTTCATTCGCTAGAGCTGTCACTACATCCCAAGCAACCACAAGGAACTCCCCTGGATGCATTGTGAACCAGCGATGACACTACGCTGTATTACTTTAGGATTTCTTTCTATTTTCAAAGAAAAAATGTGATGATAACTTTGCTTGTCTTCAATAATGACAGCGTTCACTTTGTTACGCATTTTGTAAAATTATCGCCAGGAAGCAGCATTCCTTATCTTTCAGCTTTTTTTCTTGAGTAGAGTTCTGTTGACCCATCCATTGTTGTTGTTGTTCATCAACAAAATTGCGAATTTAAAAACATGATTGACTGAAGTTTTTCTAACCAAATCGCTTCATGATAATCCTGAATAACTTCGCGGAATACATAGTCGTCTCGCAATGCATGAATTTTAGAATCCTAACACATGATGAGCACTTTGACGCAAAGGGAACAATGTAGTCAGTACTTCTAACCGTCGTTGTGACGGAACGAAATAATGGATCCGAAACGGACGAAACCTTTAATCCTTTTCAGTAAGTAAATTTGGATGAATGTTTATAAAACAAAATCGTACCGGTCAGCTTACGGGATTTATGATCACGTGTGTTTATATGATAGTCTGATCCGATGCTATCGAGAGCAGAACGTTCAAGTTTTTTAATACTAATTGAAGTATGTTTGTGGAAGACTTTGTATCAGCCCAGGATGATGTTTCAACGGAAAGATGCAATTTGACCTGAGCAACGCATTTTAGATTGTACATTTTAACTTATCTAGGTAATCTATTTCTATACAGTATCGGTTCGTATCTGACAATATCCGCCATGCTACTTGAAAAATTGTAATATCGAAGCGATTTGTGTCTTTTCCTTGACTGTTCACGAACCAGGTATTTCGTACGTGTCGATGACCAAAAAATTTTGAAAATCAATTGTTTCATCAATAAATGACAATTTTTCCCGAATATGTGCTGTTTTTTCATTCATGAACCGTTGTGGTCCCTGCATTTCCCGGAACGTCGAGTAGAATAATACGCCTGAATCTGATTGATCTCTACCGTTTGGCGTTTGTTGTCTTTACTTGAGCATGAATGCGGTGGTATGCGTTATACTGTGCACGGAGAAAATAAAAAGTTGGTGGGGCATTTATCCATGTTCTTTTGAGACATTCATCCTTCTGTCATTGCTTATGATCACACTAGAAACATGCGTCACAATTCACGTGATTCAAGATTATTACATCCGAACACATCATAGGTAATTCGACACTGGGCTCTGTTTATAATCAAATATCGGAACAATTTATAATGAGCGTATTGTTTTTACATATTACAGAAATATTATGAAAACAGATTCGGGTCGTGGTGCGTTTACATTTGGAAATCAACGACAAGAAACGCTGACTTGATGCATTCTTGTGGAAATATCAGTCTGGTAAACAGCCCCGAGGCGGTATTCACTCTGGGGAGTAATGAATGTGGAAACAATGAATATTGGTCAAATGGACCCCTGGAATCTGGTAGCTATTATCGGTAAGTCGATGATATCTGCGGCAGCAGCATTCCACTTAACCCGTATTATGTTATTCTTATTAATTGTATAATCGCCATTATATTGCCATAATTACCGTTAGTGATATCCTCAAACTCCTTATAGTAATCATCAATTTCACCATATTTATAGTGTTCATTGATTCCATAATCCATCATATATTCATCTCATAATGTTCACTGAAATCACTAACATTTTAATGAAACCGACATCAGCATCCGCGTCCGCAGATACAAACATCAGCACGATTTAAGTAATGTGTTGCTCACATCCCTCGCAACACATTACTATGTTCATCCCTCAACGCCTCGTGCTTGACTACGAATCACTTTGCAATTGAATTTTAACTTTGATCAGCACGATCTAGTTTATTGAATTGTTTCATCAACATCAATATCAGAATATACTGGAATACGTTTCTTACCGTCATGGTCAGTAACCTTATCATCCATATTTTTATATCCACATATTGATTAGTGGAATAGAGAATAACAATATACCCGGCGATACACGATGTCCTCTGAAATATTCGCGAGCATCTTTATGTGCACTGTCAACAACATGATCAATATTTTCATCAACAAGCTGCGATGTACTTCCATGAATATAATCGGAATATTTTTGTTCACCTTTTAATCAGCTGCAACATCAAGGTTAGCGTCACATTGTTAAACGTATCGCACAAAACCATCAGGAACTTCCGTATCTATATCTTCCTACGCCATAATAATATTAATAATAATAATATTGATATTAATAATAATAATATCAATAATAATAATAATAATAATAATAATGATAATAATAATAATAATAATATTAATAATAATAATAATGATAATAATAATAATAATAATCACATTTTGAATGTACACAATTAAATGGCTTATGTTTGAACGATTTATGTGAAACAATCCGATAATCTATTATCTGTATGTTGAATATGAAACCCCTTTGCGTTTGCATCTGTCCTAGTCGGTTGATTTTGGAGATTCAAGATTCAAGATTTATGGTTGAAAAAACAATTAAGTTTACAATAACCACAGGGTGAATATATATATATATATATATATATATATATATATATATATATATATATATATATAAAATCAAAATCAATGGGACGATTATAGCTTTTCAATAGTATTCACCACCTGTGGCCCTGCCTCAGCAATATCCACCATCTTCGCATGTAGGCTTTCGCCATACTCATTAATAACTCTTTTCAACGCTTCCAAATTGTCTAGATCAACGCTGTAGCATGTATCTAATAAGTCTTTCGCTAATGCTGAATCAAGAATAACGAATTGATATTCCTGTTAATTTCGTGGTTGCCTTTAGACACGCTTTTGGTGTATTTAGATTCTGGCGTAAATTTCATTGTATATGTGCCCTTTGTAAACATCATGATAATCGTTAAATTTGATTCAGTTATTGCTCTTTGTAACGATGTATAACGTTGTCTCATTATAAAGTTTATTATCACATAAAGCTTTTCTTTAGTTTGCAAAACTTTGCTGAGAACATGATTTTACCAATTGCATTCAATTCACAAGGATGTTCCGTTCAAATACCGAATAATAGATTTTGGCAACGCCAGACGGTGAACGTCGTCATTAATACTCTGACACTTTCTTTGTCCAGGGTTTTAATTTTTGATAGAGATTAAATAATTGTATTAAAATTCAACATAATTCTTTGAAAACTAATTAATCATGGTGTCACAATTTCATTGAATATTCAGGATTGTGTTAAAATCTTTATGCATACAATGTCATTGAATTCTACTGTCATTATCAATATTTACTGTCGAATAATTTTTATGTTCACAATCTGCAGGCTTCAACTTATGTCTGGCTTATATATTCCACTAGGACAACCGTGGATCACAAGAACGAAGATATACAGTCAGTTGAATTGTTCACGGAATTATTTGATTTCGATTACAGTTACTTAATTTTAGTTAGTACGATATATTTAATAAAATACGTGACGGCTCGTAAATTAAATGGCGATGAAAATTTAAAGTGGATGTGTAAAATGTATGCCTTGCGAAGTGTTCCTCTTTTCTAGTCTTTCACATAATCAAACGGAGTTTAAAAAGTAAAATTATGGTGATCGTTCTTGACCAAACGTTGCTGGGGTTACTAGTACTCGATCGAATGCATTGGACACTGCTGTGTTGCAGCTTAATTGCGCAATTTCTTAATTAAAAACTATTCATTCTGGGCCAGAATGCTTTTGTCAGAAAGATTTTTCAATGCCAAATGTTATTCGTCTTGCCGTTACTGGTTTTAAAGAAAAATATCGGAGTACTATCGAAACATTGAAACGCAGTCTTGATCAAATCAAGTGTCAAACAATCGCAGATTTCTATTGACGAAATTCGTAGCGTTACTGAGCAAAACATATTTATGAATAATATATATATATATATATATTATATATAATTTGAAAGGTTGAGCGAGTTAGCCCTCTTTGTAAATTGCTGGTACGATAAAGTTGTGTAAACGAGGCGATTACACACATGTGTACTGTCAACCGCATGCATTTATGCAAATGAAGATGTTTGTTAATGACTCAATGTGGTTGGCTGCCTGTGATTAAACAGATTGGTCGTCCCAACATTATCCAATAGTGACTTACCATTCCTCCACAGTTTCAAGGCATGTGAATATTGATCTTCGATTTAGATGATTGTAAACAACACGAATCCGGTCGTGGGGTGTTTTTGCGATGGAAATGCATTTAAATAGTCATTTTACCCACGGTCGTGGGTTTAATCCCATCTATGACTGCTTGGTACGTGATTGAGCGGTTTCCTAATAAAAAGCCTGTCTAACATTGGCTTTCAAGGGCACATTGTAGGCAAATTTCCACTGTATCAATGGTATGCGGATCATGTTCGTACTGACACTACCTGATGAATTCAAACAGAAGGAAACATGTCGTTGGGTGGATTGGGGAAATCGTATTTGTCTGTAGTATATTGCATCAATTTATTTTTCGTGTTTTTGAAAATACTTTGTTTCATCCGCTGGCGTTCTTGCGAAATACACTGTGTTTTGATCGCATATGTAAGGGTTTGAGTATATTCCTTCCTTGCATTCTGTTTATATAACTAAAGCATGTTTAGACGAATCAATTTCGATTCTTAAAGTTAACATTCAAGCTTCAAGAATATTTAATTACAAAAAGCATGTAGCTCAACAATTGCCATATGATAGTAAATAGTTGTTTATGAAAACGTTTTAACAATTTTTCATGTAATGGTACGTATAGTCCCGTTAAATACTTACAGTGAGTCAATACGCAAGTATCTTTGAAACGTTGGACAACAGATAAGCGTCCAAATGTCTATTGAAATTCAAGACGCTAGAAGGGATGACAACAGTTTCTTGGAGGGCATTTAAAATGAAACAGACACATGCTCAATGAAAATATCGGCAAAAGCTGAAACGGGAATGGGGTTGTGAAGTGTCGCATATTAATTGCGTGTATGCTCTGACACAAGGCATTTGAATAAATTATTTGAGGGATAATGTGTTGGTATTCAATATTTTGTATGTTCGTATCGCATCACTCCGAATGTTTCTTCAAAGTGGCGTGCGAAGCCTCAGTTTTTGCAATCGTTCCTTGTACGTTAGTATCCGGAAACCAATAACCACTTTTTTGCACGACGGTATATTTTATCAAGCGTTCCAGCTTGCAATGCATTCTTCATGGTTTGAATTAGTTTGTTTTTCATGATTACAGGCAGCGTTCCAGCTGGTAAAATTCTGAAAATGAACACATATATTCTGTATGGTATGATTACTGGATTGCTAGCTCATTAGTGTGAAAACATAGGTATATATTTTTCACAAATGCTAATTCGTATTTCGCATACATTGCATGAATATTGATTGATATCTTTTTTTCCGACAGCTCCTGTATTCTACACTTTAATCAGCATAGTATCAACCATGTTCCTCATGATCACGATTTATCTGATAATTTTGCTGGCGTTCCCAACAAAGATTGTTGGACGTAAGAAGAACTCCGTATCCTCTGTTCGGTAAGTTCCATTTGATCTCATGAAACGCACGCCAATCTATCCTGGCAGCAGTCGTGACAGTTAATACTATCAAATTTAACACCATGCCTAATAGAACATTATGCAGGGAATATAGTAAAAATATTTACATAGACATGCAATCATCTTGTATTGTGTGTGAATTAATAACATGTTTACCGCTACATGCTGGTCAAATGCCTTTATGGGTCGTTGACACATACTGTTGTTTGTTGTCAGAAATAACAGGAGGATAAACCAAATTCACGACAAAATTAACTTTAGGATTTTAGTAGGGGATTTGTCACTGAACAGAGAAACTTTGTGTTCATATTTAGGACAAAACTACCGCTACAGTCGATAGAACAAAATTTCAGACTGCACGCTACGGCGATTGCAGTTAGAGATATTCCACGATAAGTTCGAAATCTCGCGTGTTTTGCGCGTCTATCGCTGTAATGAGATTGTTTATTTAACTAGCCCCAACGCCGAAAGATGATCCTCTATAATAAAATGCGTCTCAATGCACTGACAGAGATTGCATCTTCTATCAAAAGCAATCGCTAATTCGAGTAGATAAACTCAACGACGAGGCCTGATACTTGCAGCAGATGATTCCAAATGCACAATCCGGATATCGTACCATTTCTACACACCTGTCTAAGAGAACTATAAAGAGGTTAACAAGTTTTGTGTTGTGATACGCATTCTTGAAACACAACATGGGTTCCATCAATATACCACTCGTGCCAATTGCATTTTTCGAAACAGTGAAAACTCGGCAAATATGATAACTAAAAATTCAGCGTTATTATAAAACATTTCCAGTGTTTTGAGATGAATGTCTGCACAAAACTCAACTGAGTGACTAATATCATTACTCGCTGTCATTGGATGAACCGCGCCCTCTTCAAGCGCCCCGGAACCCAATTAGATATCAACGAAAATGAAACAAAAAGACGGGCATCATGTGAGAGCAGCTTATTCGCTTTACAGTAAAACGGATCGAAAATAATGATAAAATATTCTTACCACTTATCGAGCCTCATGGTAATCGGTAATCACCACCTAACCCATCATGACACACGGTTGTATATCGGCTGCGTCTCGATGTATAGATGAGGTTAACCTACCCAAAGCTAATTGCGTTCACACGAGGAATCTCACAATTCGAGGGAATCCGGATGGTCAAACACTTTTATTACGCAAAAGCGAATAACGAAGCACACCCCTATAATATATAGGCAAATTCAACAACCTCAACACTCATCCTCAATATGTCAGTTCAATCTGATTTGCCAATCGATTTAGTACCAACCGCTCAACTACAAATATTCGCCACGCAGATCGTGTTCAAAAGACATTGACGAATGCAGATGACGATGTCCATCTTTGTGGGCTTCAAACAATGTTGTCGCTCGAAACGTTATAAAGCTACCTTTCTGAAACCAGAAATATTACGAGATCTCCAATGTCATCTTCGGACGTTTGAGTGCATCTACCTAATGTATTGTGCCGGAAATTGCGATTAGAAAGTTCGTGATTAGCACCCATTGGTAACGCACTTCGCACCTCTTCACTGTGCAAAATATGTCACAATTAGTTGAGTGGTTAGACACTATGTATGCAACTCAGCTAATGGACATTGATTATTGAGTTTTGGTCGCCTTTACATTTTGGGTTTGCAGACGTTCCGCCAATAAACTTGACAACATCATCAACGTAACTGTGCGAGTATCTGTTTATGCATGGCAGAAGGAAAATTCCCTGGATTATTCAATTCATCCAATCGTACATTGTTCTGTTGCAGTTCCTATGCAAAGTGATGGCTTGATGTACCAGACTCAAATTCTGTGTGTACAGATATCCAATGGACGACTGCATTATAAATATAATCGAATTTTTGCTTCCAACCACAAAAATTTTGTTGATCTCTATCCATCAATGGTTCTCGAACATTTTCATTCATCCCAGTTCTCACCCCTGAAATATTTTTAGATATCCAATTCAATTCAGATCATAGTAACTGACAATAATTCAATTCTATAGTAACTGCAATAATTCTTCTAAGAAAAAACGACCAGACGTTGTTTGTATAACCGATTTTTCAATAATACACCTTCTATATAAAATAAACTTTTTCCGAAATTTCAGGATTTCACGTATGAAATCCACTTGAAACGTAATGACTCTTTTCTTCCTGTTTGTTGCTTGAGCGATTTCTAAAACATCGCACTGAGAAAACGACAATGACTTAACAAAAAATTGAAACTAATTATTGCGATAGTGTTAAACCGAAGGGACAGAAATTGCAATCAATACATCGATGCGTTGTTTTAAAGCCATCTTGAAGGAAAATGGAAGCAAGTCAAAATTGAATGCTTGAGAAGAAGCCCAATGTCCAGAGTATTACATTGAACATGGCATGTATATTACATTCGATCATTCAATTACATAGATAACAATGAAAGTTGAATGTTACGTGAACGCGTTGACTTGTAATGTAAGTCAGATAACTGCACAGACAATGTGGCTTAATTTGTAAACCAGAATGACGGGTGTATACTTTGGCTATTAAGAAACGCAGACAAGATTTACTGGAGGTCATTTAGTTTAACTGAAAAATGCGATGTTATTTTAATTACTGATTCAATGTAGTGTCATTATATGGAACGATATAAATGGAACGTTGTGGTCTTCAGTGGATGTACCTCACCCAAAAAACATAAAACAGAATAAGCATCCCGGATCCCAAACTAGGACCCAAGCATTACATTTCTCGCAAAGAGCTAGGGAGCAGAGCTATCGCCTAATTTTATTTGGAGCAATTAATTTGCATTAATCCATTGATTAGTCTTCGTTTTTGGTTAATCTCAGTGAAATTAGAACGACTGACCTTTATAAATATATATATACTATATATATATATATATATATAAATATATATGTCGAAAAATGTTGTCGAGGTTTTCTCACACTTCATTTGCATCGATAACAACAGTTGAAAGAAAGCGACAGGTACAAAATATATTGATTATATATGAGAGAAAATAACAAAAAAAACCGAGATAGATGGAGGGGTGAATAGACAGATAGACAGACAGTAAGACAGACAGATAGATAGATGGATAGATAGATGGAAAGATAGTTAGATAGATAGAAAAAGACCAATGTATATTACAAACAAAAATTATTCTCACATTAATGATTTGCAATAATGTGTATTTCTTGAAATAAACATTCTCACTATTCATTCACAGATCATCGACGCTTACACGATCAAAGCGAAAAATCAACGACAGTTGAAGCAAGACATTTCCAGTCGGCCAAACAACAAAGTGTTAAATAAAAAGACAGACATATTACCTTGTGAGTTATCAATGTTGCATTTGTTTGTATACTAATCTGTCCAACCTTGGACAACGACGCTCTGTATCTATAAATGCGACCTTCTTCGATACATTCTTGATGAAACAAGATTATAATTTTGTAGCATTGTATTGTAAAAACATATTTTTCATTTCTCCTAGTATATATTGTGGGCATCAACAGAAAATAAATGTTCAACCGATCCAACCAACGTAATCGCACCTTTTACCCCTCATATAAACTTAACTCACTTTTCTGCAATGCTAGCATGGTTATTTTGAAATTGCAGTTTTAAATTTAACGTGTTTTGCAACAGTGGTATTTGAATTAACCTTAATTAACGTGGAAGACTTCATTGTATTGTGTTGACGCGGCAAAATGCATTATTCAAGAGGACGCTGTAAAACTTCACTGAGATTTTAGACAATGCGTTAAAGACAACATGACTATTTTTGCCTTGGGCTCAGCGTGGCTCTTAATGTTTAAGATGATCAAGAGATATATCGTATAAATGTGTTAACGACTATTAGGAAATATCTTATCATCTGTGATAAAATGATATTATGAATGGAAATACATGTTAAAATACGATGAGAAAGTACTGAAGCGCATCAATACAACGTTGTAACGGCATAGGTTCTAACATATATTTGTCACATAAGGTGCAGTTTCGAAAAATAATCATGTGTTTATTCCTGCACAATTGTGATCAAAGTAACGTGCCACACAATCATCGACTGCACGCAAGCTGAGATACGGTCAGGTTTCCAAGTTCTAGTCAAAAATGAGAAAGAAAATGGAAATGACAGTGAGACTATACGGGTAACTGCATGCAGTTAATTATTAGTGGCCATTCAAATTACCTGTGTATTAGGCGAAACGTTTAGAAGTACCGCACGATCGCACATCCGTGTAACTTCATGCACTAAACATGAGCACATGGATGATACGCATAGCACCACTAGAGCAAGCAGCACAATGAATCAAGTTTACGCAGTGCTCGCATGCTACGGCTAGATTGGAAAACTCGTTTGTAAGCACAAGCAAACGAAGAAGGCATTTAATATAGATGGTCATACAAAAGTTGCACATTTGTCAAACAGAACCTCATTAGCTTTTTAATGTCTCGCGTGTGTCACTATCATAGAAAATTTCGACACCAGCGCATAATTATCAAGTGTTTGGAGCATTTAATGTTCTTCGTGATTGAGACGATTTTGAGAGTAAGATAAGAAAACTAACAATAAGTTATCGACAAATTGACTATAACCAAGTAGACTGTGTAAAAACATGTGAGCAGCATTGTATGAATTCGTCGTTTGGCACTGTTGGTCCACAATTTATCTGCGCTAGGCGGCACCTTGAAACAAGTAATTCACGATGAATATATGGGCATCCACTTAGTACCACATCTTACTCACTGTTCGAAACTGCTGCCATAGAACGTAAACACAAAATGTTTCTTGAAAACATTTGGATTAATTGTTTCCTCGAGCGAGAAATTTGTCTCTGTTGAATATCAAGGCAATGTACTACCAAAACAATGATTCCGAAAATGGACTAAACATCTAATAAGTAAAATCTCACAATTTTCAGATGATCAAACCATAGTGGATCTTCCTGATGGAGTGAGTAAAATGAATTATTTTTCAATCACGAATATATCACGAATAAATGCTAAAATTACCAAAACCATGAAACCATGGAATGCGATGTTTCGTAAATGGCCTGAAATGTTTCATAGACGGCATGCCTGTGTTTGTCTTCAGAAGAGTATCTTGCACAATATTCTATATATATATATATATATATATATATATATCGGCGTATATATAACACAATCTAATACATATATGGTGTCATTCAACAAAAAATAAAAGATATCATGCATGGAAAGGTTAGTGGACAAGTGAATATATCACAACAAATTTCTTGTCCAATAATACATATAAATTTCTATTTGTTCGCTTTATTTCAATTATAGTTGATTGTCAGAGAAAACAATAATTTAAGTGGGAAATATTTCATCATATTATGCCTCGCCATTTCCATTTGTCCCTAATCATCAGCATGAAGAACAAGGCAACATATGAACAAATTAATATCCAACATGCTTCACGTTGAACAAAAAACGCACAGTCAAAAATTACTTGCTTGTGTTATTTGCAAATGCACAGGGTCACTATTTTGGGTATTCAATTTCCCTGTATGTGAACGTGTAATATTACTTTTGATATAAAACGGGGATGATAAACCACAAAGTAATATGTTACAGTACACGCTACATTTGACCCACAGTATTCAGCTTGCACAACAATAATATGAGTTGTGAGGCAGACTACTTCAGATATGTTTACGTTTACTTATGGATGCCAATTTCGTGAAAATCAGATCACCACTTTATACGATGTAGCACCGGACACTATTTTGTTGAAAATAAGAAAACGAAACATATTATCATATATAACAGTACGAGAGACCAGGGACTCGTCATCACATCAATATTCGCTATATTAGACTGCCACCGAATGACCTCAATACTTCTCTAACCACTTAACGAACAAGCTGAAGATAATGTTGCTTAGCGATACGTCGTTGTCTGAATAATGTTTTTACAGCTAGGATCATATAAAAAAACGAAAAGATACATATACTTATTCAATAGGTTCCTTTCATGTTGCTAGTGATAATTAGCCAACGTGCAAATATTCTATTAACATTGGAAAGATCGAAACATTTTGTTAAGGAGCTTTGGAGGATTAAACACGGAATTATTCTATCCTTAATTACGAAACACATGTAATGAATGTTTAGAAACTAGTTTAGCGGAATCAGGACGTCCTGTTGGTTTTCAGTATCACGTATTTTAACAATGTTTGCATGCCACTTCACATAACAATGAACAAGATTGCTGAAAAACTTGAAGAATAATCTCACAGATAGGCCATCACAGATTAGTGTTATCAGACATACTAGAGTAGAAAGTCAATGCAAAATCTAATCACGATAATCTCATTAAAGGCGAGGACAGTTCTGAGCTACAAACGCTTCAGCTGTAAAGAACATCAACATTCCGTATTATAAGAAGCAAGCGAAACCGTGTAGAATGAAGGATGATAATTTGTTTCCGAAATAAATGACTATACAAGCAACCTTTTTTACCGGTTAATCGGATATTTGGTGTGTTATTCGAAATCTAAAATATTCTATACATATATTTGTGTTACATTTTCAATACTACTACCAAGCTGTTTATAATTAGCAAATTACATTCGAATGTATTGCATGAATGCAAAAAGAATGCATGAACACTTGTTTTTAGAGAATCTTGAAAGCAAAAGATGACCCGAAAGTTCCTTTGCTAACTTACTGCAGTCGCCCGATAAATGTTATTTAAAATTGGTCCACTTTCTGCCTCATCTCCATCCTGAATGTAATACGAATGAATGTTTGCGGCTCTACAGTTTTATCACTGTCATTTTTTCTTTAAATAAAAATCGGTCGATTTTTTCCGGTGCGAATAATTTTCAAATTAAATGCTTCTACTTAAGGGACTCACAATCCACGCCAGGAAAAGACGTTATTCATACATTGGTTTAACGAGCGTCTCAGACGTGTTGTGCGATTCGCTGTTCAGGTTGATTGAAAATCCGTAACATTAGGTGTCTTGCCGCACGGAATGGAAACATGGTATTATTAAACCTATGTTCAAGAGTGAAGACCCTAATTGTCCAGCTGATTACAGCCCGGACACACTTAATCAGTAATCTGGAAAAATCTAACCGGAATTTATTGAGGAGGAAAATAGAGCAATTTCTTTTGGAGTGTAGGCGTTAGTGTCCAGAATAACGTGTATTCACCACAAATGGCTCATGCGTGAGTAATATGCTCTATGCGTGTGCTTCGATTCATTCTAGTCAAGCGGTCGATGTCATTTTTATCGACTTCAGTTCTACTGCGTGCCCCATCACCGATTGCTCGTTAAGCTGGAGCAACTAGGTATGCAAGGTTTTCTTCTTGAGTTGATCGAGGCATTCAACCAGGTCGTTCGAACCATGTAGAGGTGAATGGAGTTTTGTCTACAGTAATGATAGCAGAGATCTCTCCTTGGCTCATTGTTAATCAAACTTTTCTTGAATGACATTCCGGACGCAGTAGCCATTGATTGTCTTTTTTCATGAAAAATCTGAATTTGTGGTCCTCTGTCAATTCCTGCGATGGCCATAAGAACCTGCAACAAGCATGTGATGCATTAGTCAGCTGCACACATCGCTATTCGCTGCCTATGAATCGAGACAACACTGTCTTTATGCACATATACTCCGATGATACTGCTGATAAATACGTTCTTGTAAGTTAAGCGGTTAGGGTCGAAAAATTCAGTGTTTTTGGTTATGGATTCCTGGATGTTGAAGGTTGACACAGCGCTACCAGGATGCTCGGGGAAATTCTGCGCTGTTTTGCTGCCATTACTCAGCAAATCTTCCTGACAAATTTCTCTGCGTATGTTCGTCCTCTCTTAGAATTTGGGATACCTGTTGCATTTCCTTAGATAACAGCGAATGAGACTCTTTGGAGAGAGTACAAATGAGGGTGGGGGAAAAGATGGTTCATGGACTGCGCCACCTCGTGAACTAGTATAGAAGGAGCTTACTGCAACGTTAGCCCTGCAACTTCGAAGGGAAAGGTTTGACCTGATCCTGACACGCCGTATTCTTCTCGGTCAATATGGAGACGAGGTCATCTGGTACTTTCGATTAATAGGTTAGTCGAGGACTCGCGAGCATGACCTCAAGTTTTAGAAGCATAGAAGTCTTAATCTGAGTAACGTGAGCAAGCTATCCACGCGAGTGGTGAAAAATTGGAACTCTCTACCGAAATGGTTCCTGTCCATAACATCAGAACAGCTATGCAAAAGTGCTTGGGATCAGTGTTTGTTAGGACGAATGGATTTGATCTCCGGAATGCTATAGTGATGTTCCTCTACTCTTAGGGCTTGTTTCTTTAGCAGACGTCACCGATGTTTGTTGTTGTGATGATCTATAAACGGGATTTCATCCCTTCTGCTTCAGATTTAGAATTAGAAAAAGAAGAAAAGGACTCCATATTTTAAATTCCGAAAGAATTGTTCATCCAAACAATTTAATCTAGCGCACGGCTGATTTGAAGTCATTTCAATTGAGTTGTTGTTAGCCTACTCACGTCGATGTCAGCAATGGAAGTTAATTACACGCGCATAACGTTTTCGTGCTCTGCAGCTTTTAAAATGACTGAACACCCCGTTTCGGGAGTGACAATCTATACCGCAGTGCGCACAACGATAGCACGACTCAATCAGTTGCACACTGACAGCGTGATGTTCGTTAAGCAGACAGTTTACACATAACGCATTACACAGTGCTTTCAAATTGATCGGCGATAATTAATTTTTACCAACTCTTATGTGTAATGCCCAGAGATTTCATATATTATTTGTGAACGTCTTTTTAATTTACAAAGGTACACTTTCTCAATTCAACTCAAAATTTAGTAGATTTTTTGAAAACGTCCTCAGGTTCAATTGGGTGAGTCGCTCTGCGTGTAGCGTATTCTCAAAACAATGGACTAGTCTAAAAGCTCTCCGATATAAGCGATTTGGAAGGAAAATATCTTTCTGGAGACATGATGTTCAAACTTTGGGTAGCATAGTCGAGTCTAGGGTTTATACAAATGTTCCTCCTGAGAAGAACTCGTCTGAATATCCATCGTAGAATATCTAGCAGTCGAGAAGCGCGTTTGTAAACAGCTTCGCATAGTAGACTATTTCTTAAACTACCACTAATCCAGACACTTACGTAATTTACGTCTACTTTGAAATTCAAGATGTGTTAGTTGAGCATGTATTGGTTGGAAAAACGAGAATTCCGTCAGACCTGCATGATATACCACTTTTGCATGAAGGATACTCTTTCCCGGATAAAGATACAGACTACAATCTTGTTAGATGCCGCTTTGGTACTCCCACACTGCGTGTGGGCAACATTTTGTTTGTATTGCCATATACCATGAATCAACGATCATTTGAAAACTAAATTTTCACCTTTAATTTCAAATTTTTCTCTCAGGTCTGGATGCTCCGAGAGTAGCTCGACTAACTTGCAGTCTATAAATGCTCAGTGTTTGCCTGGCAGCAAGATTGTATATGTATACTTTATAGATTAGCCTGTGACAGGACAGAAGCCTGAAATACTGATTAGTATGAAAAATATCCCAAAATGCTCATTTGCATGCATTCCAATCACACAACGCAAAAAACGGTTTCGTGCTGTTTGCACTCATCACGTAGGGGCAGTAGCATCAGGATGCGCATAAGCTTGAAAGAATATAGGAAAATAACAAGATGTGATGGATCGAGAATTTTAGTCCAAGCCCATTAGTGTAACTCCTTTTACATGTGTTCAGACACGTGCGATTGGAAAGGTTTGTCGTAACTACCTTATTGCTCAGCGACATACAATCGCAAATTGGTAAGGCCACAAAATTATCTCCAGTATGAAAGCACTCAACGATTACCTTGTATTAATTTTCAGCAAATCTCCGAGGAGTGAAAATGGAGTTTCCCGCGAATTAAAACGGACATGTTTATCAAACATCCTATTCAGACAAAACTGTGATCCGTTAACAGCTTTTAAATATTTTTGAACTTATTTGGCATTGTTAAATAAAGGCTAAATTGAAAAATTAAACCAAACAATTCATACGGTTGTATTATGTTATTATATTAATAATATATTCTATTGTAATCAAAATATGCGATACATTAAAAAAAGACAAGAAATGGTCAAGTTGGAAATACATTTTGGTGTTCATGGCAATGAGGGTACTGCTGCTCATTCGATCCAGGAAATATAGAGGTGCGTTATCGATAAAATGGAATCAACATCCGTTTGCCAAGCGAATTTCCTCGTTTTGCTGTCAGACAGTATTGTGCAGATGAAACAAAGCTCTCCCGGAAGTATATCGAGTAGTATATGCGTTTATTCGTTGCACGATATCACTAAGCTACAACAGACAGCAAATTATTTTAAATGCTATCGTCATTCCATCCAACACAATAGTGGTGCATAAACACCGTACGATACGAAACAACACTGACTAAAACTCGGGATTTTTCGCCATGGTAAAAACATCGGTAGACAGCAGGCAACGGCACCTAACGAACATATACCAGTAAATGAATGCCAACTTCATGGTGGTCAAAGTTAGGTCACGCACCATTTGCACAAGGTCGTAGTAGTACATATCGATTCTTCCTCCCCTCTGGCTTGATATTAGTATTAACGTCTGCGTGGAAAAAAACAGGGAAGCAGATGAATACAATTTAGTAATCCACCAAATGATCATTAGTTGGGTTTGCGACAAACACTAACCCATAATTACATTTCTATGAAAAACAATTACCAAATATTTCGTCTCAGCGTGGCTACAATTAAATTTTATAGTCCGCAAGATGCAAAAGCCATCATCAAATGACAAGATTACCTTAATGAAGCAGTAAAAACACAATATTGAAACGTGAACACTTATCCAGCTCAATTAAATTAACAATTTCATTAGGGCAACATTATTCCTAGCGCAGCTCACATTTTTTGTCAATTAGGATTAAGTTGGTAGAGATCAGCGAAACGTGACTGCCATACAGTTATCTCAAACACTTTGGTTTGAAGTGCATACACCTCGATTCATTCATTTTAGTTACTTCCTGCTCTCAAAACACTCAATTTTTCAATGTAGAAAAACATCAACACAATTGAAACCACATGATGACGAGTTATACAACGTGTAAACTTATAACCTACCGAGAGTTAATACGAACAGTTAAATAGTGCCGTGTTCTTCAGGTATTCATTGAGCTTCGTAGGGAATATCACAGCCAATTTCGATCTAATGATTTATTTGAGAGAAATGTTTAAATATTAACAACTTCATAACGGAAATCACATTACTTTGAATACCTAATTGAAAATATAGTATTTTCCAATCACTTTTCTTGTTTTCGTGTTTAATCAAAATCCAATAGTTTAGTGAAATTTTGAGTCAATTGTTTTCGATGTGAATTATTTTGAACGTGACTTTGCTTGCATCGTTGTGCGCGTTCCCAAAGTTTAAGTCTTGTCATCGACTCAAAAAAGGTAATTATAAAAATTCGGCTAACTTGTTCGCAAAGGTATTTAAGATCGTTTAGCAGCCTGACGACAAAGCAAGGGTGGGATATTGCATAACAGAAAATGCGTATGTATTAATGTTACCATGTATGTGTAACGTTCTTTATACGATCCGAATTGAGTTGAAACGGAAGACCGGTTTAATTGGAGTAAGCAAGGTTTTACTATTCCAAGAATGATAGTACAATAGCTGAAATGTAAACACCATGTGTTAGTCAACGGCATATAGGAAGTTCTTGAGACAAAAGCAAACGGACGATGGTTTTAACTCAGAGAAGCAGCAATGGTTATATCCGAAACACAGGTTTATACTACCGAATTTTCATCACAGTCAATTGTAATTAGCATATAATTCCCAAGTTTAATCTTTAGTTCAAGAAAGGCAGTCTTGATTTCTGCCAGCAAAGGAAATATCTTGTTTTTGACAAGTTTTTTATGTTATCTGAAAATGAAGTTATCCAGTGTAAGTGATAAGCAAACCTGCCAATAACCCACTGTAATTCTTTTGTAGTACGCGAATAAGGTAGCCGGCGGATAGGTTTCATTCTTTATGGATCTGGTCTCATGGTACCCTTCAAAACTTTATAACATAGAAGACATATCTCAGTTGAGGAATTGAGGCACTTTTTATTAATAAGTATGATAGCATATCGTTTTTTGGCATTTAGAATACGTTTCAGGTTCAAAGCGTGTTATCTTTAGTAGTTCCGCATACCGTTACGTTGTCGATGTATGCGTATATATTTCAGCTTATAATGCTGAGTAAGATTCTCGATATTTCTTTCAAAACACGCTAGGCCGTTACTGACACCAAATGGTAATCGGCGGAACTGAAACAGACCACACCTGGATTAAAAGTCAGTATAAGGCCGATCGGAAGCCGCGATCTAAATTTGATGGTAGGCAGATAGAAGGTCAAGAGTACTGAATATTTCAAAGTGTGAAATTTCTTCAATCATTTTGTCGAAACGTGGTTATGGGTACGACTACCATACGCTGTTGGTGATTGGAGTTCTTCGTACCAAGTACTTGAGACCTCCACGGAGATGTCGAAGGTTCTATTATACCTTCTTCTAACAAGCGGTTGACTTCTGCATGTATGAATTTTTTTATCAACCGGATGATGTCTAGATTTTGTTGTAATCGGTTTGCACTCACGAGATAAGTTGGCAAAAAGTGGCGGCGATTCCACAACTGCGGCGGACAGGCCACTAAGAGCGAAAGTATTACGGCTTTCGCCGAATAAAATTTCAACTTTATCGTGAAGACCCAGGAAATCATGTCCACATAGGATATCTGTAAAAAGATTGAGAATTAAAAACAGTCACCTCATTATTTGATAGAAACAGAGCAGTAACCAGTTGTTTGGCAACACAATAAAGTTGATGCTATTGTGACGACTGGTTTGGTTGGATAAACCTTTCAACTGTACACTTTCAACACCTCGAAGCTGATAAAGCTGCAATAGTTACTGTGTCGATCAAAGCTAGAAGGGGCGTTTACTTTACAGAGACGGTTGTAATTTTACGTGATAAACAATCAGGTACGACCACAACCGATAAAGATGATATAACTGATTTAAAAATATAATTAGAATGATGTTTGCCTGTGTTATTTGAGCGACATACACGATGAAAATGACTCCGTTTACCGCAAAGATTACAAATAGCTTCGCGTGCTGGACATTTAGAACGAGGATGTTTTGTCCGACCCCAGAAATAGCAACTGATTGTTTCCATATGATCGTGACTGCTTGTGTGCCAGTTCAAGCGATCTTGTGAGTTGATGTGTTCCCTCAAAGGAATGATCGTTATGATCCAAGAATTTTTCGCGGATAGAATAGGAAAAAATCCCGTTTATTATGGCGTCACGAAAACATTCATTGTGATATTCAGCTGCAGTGACTACTTTGAATTCGAACTCTTAAGCTAAAGACATTAGCTTTTGAACAAACTGGCAACATCTTGTCCATTTTATTGTTTACATTTTTGCAAGAGGTATCGTGCATGATTATATTATTAGGACAAACATATATTTGGCGTAGAGTATTTGCTGCAGAGTTATAATCCTTGCAATCCGCGACATAGTCATGAACCAAGGGATCCACAAAATGTATGAGAGTTTCCAATGTTTCGACCTTGCCAGAATCCACTGAATTGAGGTACATGTTAAAAGTCCGGAACCAGTGGCGTCTGTAGAGTTTGGATCGGCATCTAAAAATCTTGGACGCAGAGTTGATTTTATTGTATTCTTAAGATAGTAAATTGTAGCGTTCTTTATAAGATCCGGATTAAGTTGAAAAAGAAGACCGGATTGTTGGAGTAAGCAACGCTTTACTATTCTAAGAATGAGCGTACAATAGCTGAAATGTAAAAAAAAAGATGTGATAGTCGACGTCATATAGAAAGTATACAACAAACAATCATGAAGGTATGGTTTCAGAGAGAAGACTCTTGAATATCATTTGCAGTAAATGAAACTGAGCGCCAGTTTATTTATGCAATATTTGTCAATGCTGCTAACAACATGTTTTGTGGCAGTCAAAACGACATCTTGCGTGCAAACTAGATACATGTGGTGCAAATATTTGCCAACCGCGGCAGTTACAATTTGCAAGACTATGTGACAACTCATTCGCCAGACTCTGATGTTTAAACGTGCACTTATCCCGCTGTAATGTCATATTTTTGTCAACTACACTAACACGTTTCGATATTTTGATTCCATCATCAAAATTATCAAATGAGAATCGAAATCCCTAAATATTGCATTCATATGCAACAATGGCAGAAAAAGTCCAAGATTCGAGTCTTTCGGAACTAAACGTAATAAGTCTATCTTTTTGAAAATTGTCTTATTGGATCACATTTTGACGTGTAGACATTTGAAACAAGTATTGGAACAACCGAAGTGTAATAAAAGTTAATTTATAAGTCCATCATAGACCCATTCCGCTTGTAACAGAATTAAGATCTAGAGCAAAAACAAGCGGAGAAAGAACCAGCCTCCGACAGTGATCTTTAAAGTTTAAGAACCATTTTCAAATGTGCTATAAAACTGGCGTTTTTGACAAACTTGCCGATCGATGCACTAAACCTTGCGCATTTTTTCTAATTCAAATGATCTGGGTGAAACGGGCTAGGATGGTATTGGCTACAGCTACACTGCCTGACTGCAAAATCTGTCGTCTTTTCAACATCACCAGAAACTAAATTAAATATCGCTTTCTGATAGACACCGGTGCGAAAATCTGTGTCATTTCACCTTCTGAAACCGAACGCAAGAGTCAGTCATGCTGAACTCCTAATGCGGCCAACGGTTCCCGCATAGCCACCTATTGTCTTCGTGTTCTCGCGGTAGACCAATGCTTGCGAAGAACGTTCCACTGGAAATTCACGAATGCAGACGTAAAAATTCGGATTTTACGTGCTCAGTTTTTGTCTTGTTTCAAGCTCGCATTAGTTTTGAGCAGTCTATAGTAATAGCATGCGTACGCTGGAGTCCTGTGTCTTTATAATTAGAGATTTTAACCCAACACATATAACTTAGGCGAAATAATGCTCTTCATCTGATAAGATGGCTGATAACTTTACCGAATGGACTTACATACATGCCATTAACTAATATGTGAATGAGCTCACAATGTTCCGGGGGGACTGTTAACATTTCATTTTGGATCTCGTAATTTCTTCAAGCGCAGAAATGGTTTAACAGGTGAAATATTTCAGTTCACTATAAAATATGATCACGTTATGAATAACTTCTAATTAGTGCCCTGGCATTGCAAATCTTTTACTAACAGGGTAATTTCAAACGCTTAGCATGGGACATTTTATAATTAAGCGTACTGCTATTCCCACTTCAAAACCTACTGCGATTTTAGTTCCGAGGCATTCGCCGTATCTGTACCTAAGCTTAGCTCGTGTAAGATATTCGCGGTGAATTAATGAACCTAATAATTATTAAATTTGAACGCTTGTCAATTGAATGTGAAATGAATACGATTGAAAACATCAATGAGAATTGGTCAATTCGCGTGCGTACTGGTTATGTCCTATGAACTAAACTCAATTGCCGGTAAAATAATTATTTCTTGTTTAGTTCTTTTCCTACAAACATTTGCTGTTTAATTACTAATAAGAATGTTTTTTCAGAACAGCTACTCACAGAATATTATTCTATACTCTTGTTACATTGCAAGAATAGAACCAGCTTGATATCCATGTGAGAGGCTGAAGAGTTATACAAATCAATCACGCGTATTTCCACACGTATCGCATGATACTTATCTTTTGTATAAGAATGTTATTCACCATCTTGCCGCACAATAAAATTCCAATGAAGGTAGCATTTTGCACAAAAACAACGATAACAATACTTTTTGCAACCACAGCATTACTGCGTGCAGATTTGCACTTCGCTATTCAGCTGACCTGAGTTTCTCACACGTACACTTGAAAAATTAACATTATTCTCCGTTAGCGCTCCTAAGTGGGTTTAGCACCAGAATGATATCAGCACCGTCGATGAAAAATTTCAATAAAACGTCATGAAAACATTAGGGAACTCACAAGTGATTGCGTAGTCTTATAGGCTGAAACAAAAGCTCCACTCAAAATATGTTTCAAAACAACTGAAAAAAGGATTCAAATTCGTGATCCGGAGTCGAACGCGGAAATGGATAAAGGTAAGAAACTGTGCGTGGAGAATCCACGTACTGCATTCAACACCTGAATCCTGGGAATCTTACCGTTTGTTGAGAAACAAAGTTACTAAACTTGTCCAAGAGGATGAAGAAAAGTATCAAATGAATCTGATGGATAAAATTGAACGAAATCCGAAGCTCCTCTTCCAGATCGTGAACAGAAAGGCCAGGGTAAAGCCAGGTGTTTCCGCTTTACTTACAACGACTGGAACTTCATCTACAGCTCTCAGAGCCGCTAACGAACTTGCTCAATTTTACTCTAGAGTGTTCTACCCTAACGAGAGCGTATTCTACGATATACCTGCATTCAGATTGCAGAATACAATACACGAAATCGTTGTGACACCCGAGATTGTCCTGGTAAAGCTACGCTTCTTAAATACAAAAAAATCCCCGGGTGCTGATGAAATAACACCATTCATCCTAAAGCAATGCGCCCATGCTCTATTCTCACCACTCTCTGACCTTTTCAACCTGTCCTTGAGTTGTAGCACGGCTGCTAATGACTGGAAATGTGGACTAATCACTCCGATATACAAAGGAGGGAACCGATCTGATGTGTCTAACTACAGACCAGTCACGTTGTTGCCAGTGGTCTCTAAAGTTCTCGAACGACTTGTGGCCGACGAACTTATCAAACACTTGGAACAAAATAAGCTTCTTTCCATCGCACAGCACGGATTCAGGACAAGACACTCCTGTCTCACCAATCTTCTCATAACTCTTGATAATTGGACTCGAGCCGTGGACGATGGATGCCCTATCCATGCTTGTTACTTGGACATGTCTAAAGCTTTTGATCGTGTTAACCACAGCATACTGCTACAAAAATTGGAGCAGCTCGGGGTATGCGGCAGACTATTTGCTCGGATAAAGGATTACTTGACTGGTAGAGTTATAAGTGTTAGAGCTGATGGGGCACTATCCAGCCCAGTAGAAGTTACATGTGGCGTATCTCAAGGCTCAGTCTTGGGGCCAATACTCTTCCTCGTGTAACCGAATGATATACCCGAAATCGTACGCAGCAAAATCATTCAATTTGCTGATGACATCAAAGTCTGGACTAGCATACGCACCATAGAAGATCGCCAAATTCTCCAAAAAGATCTCGAAGCACTTCATAATTGGTCCTTGTGGAACTGCTTACCATTCAACATTCAAAAATGTAAAATGTTGAACGTCGGTAAATCATTCGAATTCACATACTCTCTGGGATATCAGCAACTTTCATGGGTTACTGAAGAGAAAGACCTGGGCGTGTGGATTAGCAATAACCTGAAGTCTTCACGGCACTGTTCTGTTGTATACTAAAAGTCCTGCCAAATCTTAGCATTGCTCAGAAGGATCTTTGGTCGTTTCACAAAGCAGATACTCCCACGTATAATTAACACCTATATCAGACCAACAATGGAGTATGCTGTTCAAGCATGGTCCCCATGGTTACAAAATGACATGACCTTGCTGCAACGGGTATACCGCCGCGCTAAAAAACTGGTGACCGGGCTATACAACAGGCCATACGAGGAGCGGATTGCAACACTAAACCTCTTTGACTTTTCGTACCGTCGTCTCAGGGGTGACTTGATCCTGCTTTTCAACATTCTGCATACAGAGGATCACCCACTTGAATACCTGTTTCATCGGCAAGAAGCACGTCGTAGCAGATCGCATGGATACAAGTCAATAATTCCACACTCCAGATCAAATTGCCGAAGGTTTTTCTTTGCTGTCAAAGTCTGTTTTCTATGGAACTCCCTGTCCCCACATATCATTTGCGCAACAAGCCTGAACATGTTTAATGCTGAACTTGACAAGTATATGTTGACCAAACCCAACCTTGCACCTGAATACACGTGCTGACTTTTCATATGTGTATAACATTTGTGTTGTTTTCATGAATTCCCTATATTTTTAATCTGCGGTTACTGTAAAGTATTTACTTTTTGGACCATTGGAACTTTGAATTACTTTGAATTACTTTGAATGTTCTCTATGGTGATTTTGAATCAGTAAATGGATCACATATCAGACCGCACTTTTTCAAGATTTAAGATTCTAGATTGAGGGTTGAAAAATCAATTAAATTTTTAATATATATATATATATATATAACAATTGCAGGTCCTTTTCTTCTCCAGTGTACTCTAGGTTTATGTCGCCGAGATTATCATTCACTCGAAAACTTTTGATACCGAAGACAGCAACGTCACCGGCCTTTATTTTTTTTACTTCAGAACGGCAAACACCTTCGTAAATGAGTATTATTTGTCCACGTTTCCAGTCACTTGTTACCGCACCAACTTGGAGCAAATTATTAAACATGCAAGATAGAGGTTCAGATAGCTGCGCATGACAGGTTTTGAGCAGCTTTGTAGTTATTTCGTCTGGTCCTGGAGATTTCTTCACTTTTAATTTTTTAACAGCTGCCCTATCACCATCGGAGTAATCAATACTTCACTCACTGTAAAGTCGAATGATTGGTTCCTGGTTAGGCTCCGTTGGTGTCGGCGCAAAAACTCCGGCATTATATTCTGCTAACAGGTCATGGATCTGATTAATGGATTATGTGAAATATTCGGATTCTGGTGCATCTGAGAAATCAATTGCGATTGGATAGCTTGTTTAACATCTCGAATTAAGCTGATTATTTGTTTCGCATTTTTGTAAGTTGTGTCAATGAACCAGCCGTGTTGGTCAACTTGTGAAACTCCAATGCCCTTTGTTTCAACCACTTTTTAGTCCTGCTTCGGTGTACTCCAGGTTTATGTCGCCGAGATTGTATTGATAAGAAAAGCCAAGGTCACGACCGATCTGAATGATCTTCGATTTTTTAGTACTGCTTCGAATTAAAAATTTATTACGTTGAGATGTTTTCTTCAAAACAATGATTGAATTTTCTCACAATATATATTGCAGGTGCTGCAAGAGAGAACGCCAATGACTATTCGGATCGGAGTAATCCATTTGTGAGAAAATAATGTAACTCTGCACACAGAGCACGGTTGTTCACTATTGTGACGCATTTAGTTCCGTCAATGTTGCGCCCAGCGCTCCAAACGTACTGCAGTTTTGGGACAAAGTGATCGCTTCATCCGATTTACAAACAATATTCTTTACAGCTGTAGGATCCTATGTAATTAGTAGGTCCAAGGTACACGGCTGGTCTGTTCCCTTCATACAAGCAAAGCCAAAACGTGGTTATATAGGGGTGCGTAATTCAAGATGGCTTGAATTTCATATTCAAGTGTCTCTGATGGATGATCACCTCGGATATAGAGTATGGAAAATTCGAAATCCTCCATTATTAGTATTTGAGTATTGTATTGCGTTGTTACATAGAGCAAAGCATTAATCAGTTTATTGTTTAGGTGGAGAGTTGCAGTTGGAGAACGATTGATCACTCTAATAACGCATTGGTAACCTGAAGTAAGAGTCAGAGAGCACCGACATATTTAAGTTATATCAAGGGTCTTTCATAGATCTACAGATAAACGACGGCTTTAAGTAGAGTGCTGTTACTAAGCCATCACCTAAACTGTGACACCAGAATAGAGGCATGCTGGACCATGTGGGTTCATTATCAGACAATGAGGCATTGAACCACGTTTCTGTTATCGCAACTATGTCTTGCGACGTTTCATTACAAATCTCGGGCAATTCGATTAATTTGTTGAAAAGGCTGTTTGCGTTTGTATAGATACACTTAATTTCATTTTTCGTGAATAATGACGGGGTGTAAACCGAAGTTATTGGTCCGGCTTCTCTGGAGTCGGTCTTAACAAGTAGGGATGAATCATGTGGTATGTGACAAGGCGTTGAACAATGTGATGCAGGATCCATCTGAATAGTCATTGCCTGAGATGATAGAACATGTGAGCTGCTAATTGGTCGCCGACCGCTTGAATCGACAATTAGGTTTCGGTGTGAATTGCTTTTCCGACTCGATTTGAGCCGGACCAACGTCTTTTTTCGATGCATTGATTTCTTCCATTTGGATGGAAACGCTGCTATCCGCTGTCTCTAGACGGGGGAGTGTTTGACTTATGACATTGGGTAACGTTCATTTTCCATTTTTCCATTCCGACCTTACGAGTTCGGCCATAGCGCTGGTCAAGAACTTATTCTTCAGGGGTTTTGATTCATTCCCTTTATATTTTGGCGAAAAAGAAACTCGAAATGTGTCCACAACAACGTTATTAGAAATATCTAGAGAACACGCAATGAAGCGCCATTGCTTGACGTCGTGATCTATGGTTTCCTGAATCGATGCTCGAGAAGTATTTTCTGGTACACCAAGTCTAACTGTACTTCGTGATACCGTTTTGTCACTGGCGTTCAAGTTACCTTTCCTTTTCCAACATGGTACATATATATGGAGATCTGTCTTGAGTAGGTACGCATTCAGCAATACGTTCTCGAAATCAGCCTCGCATTTCAGTGTTACCTTAAGCATGCGAGTTTGACCAATATGAGGGGAAGTTGAGTGGCGAATTAGACGAGTCATTTTTTCTGCCCTTACATGCTCAATTTGCATTAGGTGGCAAAGTTGAGTCAATTTCTCGACGTCGTGTTTCTGTTTGCTATCAAACATTCTTTCTTGGAACTCGCTACCGTTCGTAAATATCGCGCACAGCGATTATGGAGAGTTCTTTTTTAAACGGGAAAGACAGATTTTTCGAAATTAATGCATTCTTGGCTTCACTTTGTGCGTGGGTACAGTGCTTTTGGAGTGTACAGCTGAGGTCGACCGCAACAGCATATCTTCGTAAGAATTTCCCTCTTTCGTGGCCGTTTTAATCGATTATAAAACAGTATTAACCCTGTATTTTTCTTTTTTGGGCAGGCCAATTGCCTAAGACTTAGATTCCTCCAGTGGTGTCTCCGAAATCGTTCTATTGATTTGATGGTTCACATCACTGATCACTTGAGTGCTCACAGGATTTGTCAATATTTTCTCCACACGTCTAAGGCTCAACTCGAAACTTGCCATTCTATTTTCTAATTTGGCTTCAGAATTTTGGGCACTGTGCAAGTATCTAGCTCTGCAACGAACGCAGGCATAGCAGGCGCCTGGATCCTTTATTATTATTTATTATTACTGTTGAATCAGGAAATAAAGTACGCACAAATGTATCATGGATTTTACCCATATACAGAAAACACGTTATGACTTTACTCGCCATGGAACTCACCGGCTGTTCACACGATTTGCACGTGACCTCGGGACAAAATTGCGTGTCAAGATTCGTCCTATCATCTCGACCGGCTATAACCATCGCTGCGTTCGTTCTGAGGTCAAGTCGGTTTCAAGTCGATCGATCGATTTTTTTGTCCGTATGTTGGATCTCACGATGCGGTCAAGCGTGTTAGTAGCCTGAATTGGATTGTCCGGCTGAGTGGGGTGCGTTTGGTCGGTAGGTCGATGTCGCTGATTTGGAACTCGTGATTTCGTCATTTTGCAACTAATCCACTATAACTCGTTAACAACACAAGGTAAAATACAGAAACAAGTGTTAAAATGCGTATCTCGACCTGATGTTTGCATTGTTAGCAAAAACCGTAATATAGAAAGCAATAGGAAAAATATTGCGTTCGTGAGCAAACTGAGCTATTTTCGACGACGAGACAACTTTGATGTTGATCAGTTGACATGAGCAAAACGCATAAATTCTGATAGATATGATGGAAAGTATCTCAGAATTCTCAGTATCAAATAAATCCGAGCACATTCGCGAATATATGACCGGAATTGTCAGATCAAAAAAATGCGACCACATGGCAGAACCACAATGCTGAATATCTTGGGGTACAAAGACGTTTGCAAAAGAGAAATGTATGACCGTGGCATTCACCAGTTGGGAAGAAAATGTTTTTGACCGCTTGATTATTCAGCTTTGTGTGAAGCGTCGTCTGCATCCTAGGGAGAGGCCGATACAACAGTCGGCTGCTGAACGCAGATCAATGCTGGTGTGCAACTGACACTGATCGGCCAAGTAATCTCTCACGTTACGGGTGCTGCGTAAGAATGTTTTTTCCTAATGAGACTCCTTAGTCAGTAAAAAAGTGGGGAGCATTAAATATAATGCGATTTTAATGTACACCCATGGTGTATATCGAATGAAGGAGGCCACAAATACATGACGCAGTCAACGTAAGTGGCGCAGAGGTCTTAGTTTAAACATGTAGCTTCTGAAAACAATTTAGCATTCGTTAATTTCACATCTGCAATATGCTCAAGATAAGGTGGAGGCTACCTGAATGAAAATCATTCAGCATCCTTTCAACTTGCCCTAAACATTGCACTTAACGCATTGAATGGTTTTGTAAACAAAGGTTATAAAAATGTGCTCACGACAAAGTCAACTAATCTCCGAGTACGTTGTAATACATTTTGCATTATAACTAATAAAATAAAACAGACATTTCTCAAACAACATTGCAACTCAGGTGATTGCCACGGTGTACGTCATTAATATATATATATATATATATAAATATAATAATATATATATATCTATATATATATATTTCCAACTCCTTCGTTCAGTCTTATAATGCTATGAGAAGATTTGTGAACCAAATCAGTGAGGTCGAAATGCATGCTGCGCTGGCGAAACATTAATGCGATTCAAGTGTGCAACCATTCTTTTCGAGACTATACGTTCCAGGACCTTAGCAATAATAGGTAAAGGTATGACGGGCCGATAGTTTGCAGTGTCAGATCGGCAGCCGCCTTTAAATATAGGTGTTATCACGAAGGACTTCTAATCTTTTGGTACCACTTCCTTAAGCAACGAATAGTTAAACAGGCTGGAGAGCGGTTTACAAAACTGAAGGTGACAAAAACTGAGCACCTCCGGTGTGATGCCATCCGCTCCTGAGGATCAAAACAACACAAATGTTTTATCAATATGTAAAGACAGCACGTGTATTCAGGTGTGAGATTGGATTTAGTCAACATATACTTGTCAAGTTCAAATGTGAACAAGTTCAGGCTTGATGCACAAATGATATGTGAGGACAGAGAGTCCAATATAAAACAAACTCTGTCAGCAAAAATGAACCTTCGACAACTTGATCTGGAGTGTGAAATAATTAACTTGTATCCCTGCAATCTGCTACCACGTGCTTCTTGCCGATGAAACAGGTATTCAAGTGGGTGATCCACTGAATGCAGAATGTTGAACAGCATAATCAAGTCACCCCTGATACGACGGTACGCAAAGTCAAAGAGTTTAGAGTTGAAATCCTCTACTCGTATGACCTGTTATATAGCCCGGTAACTAGTTTTGTAGCGCGGTGGCATACGCGTTGCAGCAAGGCCATGTCTTTCGGTAACCATGGGGACTATGCGTGCACAGCGTACTCCATTGTTGGTCTGATATAGGTGTCAATTATCCGGGGGAGTATCTGCGTATTGGAACTGCCGAAGATCCTTCTGTGAAATGATAAGCTTTGGCAAGACTTCAAGTTACTGCGAATGCACGCACCTAGGTCTTTCTCTTCCGTAACCCATGAAAGTTGCTGAATTCCTATAGAGTTTGTGAATTCGAATAATTTACCGACATTACACATTTTTTTCATTTTTGAATGTTGAATGGCAGTCAGTTTCGCAAGGTCGACGTATGAATTGCTTTGAGATCTTTTTTGTAGAATTTTGCAAACTTTTATGGTGCGTACGCTAGTCCAGACTTGGATGTCATCCGCAAATTAAATATATTTGCCCCGTACGATTTTGCCAATGACGGTCCTAAGCCCGTCTGAGAAAGGAGGAGGGTTGGGCTTAGGGCTAGCAACCCTATCCCGTAAAACCTACATTGCTACGGAAACGAAGACAACAGATCCGTGGCTCGGTCATGTATTCAGGATGGATCCCAGTTCGCATACGAAGGTAGCCATTCACTGGCGTCCGGATGGTAAACGAAAAGGGGACGGCCCAAGGAAACTTGGCGCAGAACGTTGGAACGCGAACTACATGCACAAGGATTCACGGTGCAGACGGCAACGGGAGCAGCGACAGACCGGAACCACTGGCGTGAAGTTGTCTTCGCCTCATGAGCCACCCGGCACGGAGAGGGCTGAGTGAGTGAGTGAGTGGACGATTTCGTGCATATCGTTAGCGCACACCAGGGAGAATATTGGCCCCAATACTGAGCCTTGATGAACGTCACGTGTAACTTCTACTGGGAAGGATAGTGCTCCATCAAGTCTAACCTTCATAACTCAACCATTCAAGTAATCCTCTATCCTAAATACTGTTGAGTGCTGTGCGGTCGCATAAATCTGTGCTCACATACTTTTAGATCTATTTCCTCACTCGCTCTTCGGAACTGAACGGTTCAGATATCATTGAACTCGTCTCGATTCACTCGTTTGGATTATTCCAGTTTCAAGTTCGCGAAAGTTGAATCCTTGAAAATCCAAATTTTCGAAATATAACCCAAATTACCCACGCGTGCAACAGACCCGGTACTTTGTTATATTGTTTCTGTTCAAATACCGTCGAGAAGAGCAAATCACTCTGAATCGACCGATATTCTTTTGAAATATGTGAGATCGAAAATCGTGAAATCGCAACAGTGTCATCCTACCTCGTTCGCTTTTCATCGTTTGGATCACTCAACTTCGATCCAACGCATTCACTCTAACGCTAGTTATCGATCGATCAATAACTTCACTGAGCCACCCCTCACCGGATTGAAACAATGACACGCAGTTTGGGCGTCCGTTAGAATTACTTTCCACGGGCACGAAGTATATATTAGCTGACAAATCAGAATCCGTTCAAGGGGCGCGAATCAGAATGCGTTTATTTTTAAGCCAATCATGGCATCTGGCCGTCCTTTAAAAGCGCTGCATAGCATGCACGCAGCATATGTTAACGATTTCGCTAGTTCAGGTCTTTGCAGAAATTTTCGGAACCGTTGCCGACCCCAAACAATTTGAATCCGTAGTTGAAGCAGCAGGTGCTATTTCCAGGTTTCAAAGCTCCACTGGTTCGTCGTATTACATTCGGAGCACAGCACCAAATGCCAGGTTTGCGTTAGCCTAACTTTGATAATTTGCAGATCCTGGATTTACGAATGCGCTATTTGTCTCTACCAATCGTGGGCCTCGCGAAATTCCTCAGCACCCTGAGCTTGATGGAATGTGCTTCCTGTTAGCACCCAAATCAGTGGAATAGCTGACCGACCACCTGCGGCAAAACCGTCTGATGACTTGCGTCCACATACAGGAATTATCCGCGGAGACTGAATGTTCCAAGACATACAAGATATCTACTGACACCTGGCAGTGTACTTGTCCATTTTCCATCGATTTTCTTCTGCCTTGTCGGCATGCTTTGTATGTCAGAAACGCACGAGGTATTTCAATGGGTTAGTGAAATTCATTCGCTTAACCAATTGGCTTTCAGATAATTATCCCATTTTAAATCGTTGGCAAAGATGTTACAACGAAATGCTGCCAATAACCTCAGGTTATGTTGACCAGACAATGCCATCTTACGCCCATCATTCCGGGGTTTCAGCCTGGCAACCGCTACTTCAGCAGGCTGAGCGCAAGCTGTCCGCAGCTGCTTTCAATCAATTGTCAATAGAGTTTCGTGATTTTGTGAACGCCTGCAGCTGCAATCCGATACCTCCCTACATGATTGCCCCTTTAGGATTAACTGAAGTATTTGAAGAAACAGAATCTAACGTGGGAGTGACGATTGAAGATGAAATAATTGTTGTCGATTTCGATGCGTTCCAGAATTTGTAATCAATAAAAACCTATCTCCTTCCAAGCGTACGTTTTAACCATTATTTTAATGGCATTGCCCTGAACGAGTATACCGGGTGTGCCTATGTATTATTTGTTGATCATTAGCCGCGTTTGTAATGTACTTCTGCTCATGTTGACCGCTGTGTGAAGCGTCCTAGACAGCTTTAATTTGAATTGAGTTGCTGGGTGGTTACAGCAATGTTGTAGGCATAGCGTCCACTGACCTATGTCAAAACCATGCTAGTGGGTTATTTGGACCAACAACAATAACAAAATATGATGTATTGTATGTATTAAAGCACAAGCCTGATCCAGGCAATGTACCGTACAGTCAGAGACTGCACGTGGGCTGAGATACTGTCAGGTTGCCCAGGACTAGATGAAGAGGACAGAGGTTCTGCTCTAGTCATGTACATAACTCAAGGTTAGCCACAAAGTAGTAATCAATGTTTCGAGACAGTAAAATTATGTCCTGTGAGGCTTGTAACAGTGGAAAATAGGCTACAACAGGCGAGAAATCAGTCAAGCTAGAAGCTCATGTTGTGAAATCTAGACATGGGTTTAGAAGAATACGACGCTATCAAGTATCGCATGTCTCAGGCCATTCGCACGATCTACACTACACACACGTTAGTGTATTCATTGTTTTCACAACCAAGATAACACAACGTTTGAAATGGACCCCTCACGGTCGACAAATTTTAGGAGGATTTCAGGTGAGAAGGTGTGACAGTTGAGAATAAAATGTTCCGTTTTATTTTTAAGCTGATTAGGTAGGTGGAGTGCACGTAAGTTCTATTCTTAACACGCTAACATTTTGCACAATCTTTCTTTCGAGTTGGCAATACCGACATCTGACGTATTCACGATGCTGTTCGAGCAGAATTTTGTACCAGAAACTTGGAAAACTGCCCTGATTAGTCCCATCTACAAGGGTGGTAAAAAAAAAGATCCTTTAAACTATCGCCCGATAGCGTTATTACCAGTGCTATCCAAAGTAATGGAGTCCATAATAGCTGATGCCTTACGGAATCACTTTGAGATTAATAATTTAATCTCCAAGGCACAGCATGGATTCAGGAATAAACGATCCTGTCTGACAAACTTGCTATTAGCAAAAGAATCTTGGTCTGAGATACTGGATGCCAGCCACTCCGTGGACGTAATATATTTCGATTTCTCAGAAGCCTTCAATCGTGTGAATCACGAAATACTTTCGTCGAAACTACTCACCTACGGAGTACAGGGTAAACTCCATGCAGGGATTAAAGAATGGTTGATATCTCGTGAGATGTACGTGAGAGTCAAAAACGAACTATCCGAGTCGATTAAAGTTTTCCGTGGTGTCGCACAAGGATCAGTCCTTGGACCGCAACACAACGTCTGAAATGGACCCCTCGTGATCGACAAATATTGGGAGGATTTCAGGTGAGAAGGTGTGACAGTTGAGAATAAAATGTTCCGTTTTATTTTTAAGCTGATTAGGTAGGTGGAGTGCACGCCATTTGAATTTGTATGGATGTAACAACGTGTAAACGAAACAAAATATGACTGCACATTCGGTACAATTGTCACAGTACAAACGAATACGGATTGTCATCACAATTGATAAGCACATAAATATATTCAATCCATTCTTCTGTCCAATACTTTTCAATCAATTCTAGTGGATTATTTATATCAGCAACCGGGTCAGTTCTTTCGTTATCTTCTTCAAAGTTGTGTCATATGTAACGACCATACGTGGTCGATTACGACAATATACTTACCGTATTTTTCGGACTTTGAATAGTGAATGTTCAGAGTGTGAACATTCACTAGTCATACATAAGGCGCACCGGAATGTAAGGCTTACTGCCGATTTATCGGAAAAATTATTGTTTTTATTTGCGCCTTATAGTCCGAAAATTACGGTACATGGTGGTTTCCAAACTTAACTTTATCAATCTGTCATGGATCGTTGAATCCTCTTCAGTTATCTTACTCGCAGATAAGACACAAATCTGTCTATCCATCAAATATTATTTTTTCACATTTACATTCATGCCGTATTCTTGTGATGTTGTAAATCGTTTGAGTTTTAAACCTTAAATTCTTGAAGGCTTTGATTCTTGAATCCCATACAATTCATTTGCTTCTGTTATGTACTGGGTTCGACAGACATATATATTGGATGTAACAAATGCCAACCTTTCATTCACTTCATGTCAAGATATTTCTGAGCGTCCGTACACCCTTAAGCTTTAAACATTGTAGGTTAATCCGTGAGCATGTAATGTGCACAGGTACTATATATATATATATTATATCTGATATATATGTATAATATATATATAAGTATATAATACATCTCATCTCTCCTCTCTCTCTCTCTACCTCGCTCGCGCTCTCATCTCTTTTTTCTCTCTCTCTCTATCTCTATCTATATACTATATATATTTATATATATATATATATATATATATTCTAAGCTCTGGAAAAGAAGCTTGGTGGTAGGCAGTTTCATATTGGTCGTTTACTATCTCTTCAGGTCATCTAGAAAAATTGCTATCTATGTGATAGCTTGTTTGTTTCACATTGGGAATCAACTGTATGCCTTTCAAACTTATATGTTTAACGAGTTTTCAATAAAAATGAAAAATTTCATTTATTCATGAACCGAGGAAAATCTTCACGCCAGATAACACTCAAATTTTACTCGTACGACGGTCAATTCTTATTGACTGACAGAAATACATACGCCACACATAATGTCTACCCTTAACTTCTCGGGTTTCTGTAGTAAATCACTTCGAATACACACGTGATTGGTTGATGTGCACTCTCGGGTTTCTATAGGAGGCAATTGTACAAATAACGCACGCCGGGTTACATGCTTCCAGTGTTCTTTGATTCAAATGTGATTACTCATGTAAGTCTTCCCAATGCATACACCCGAATAGTCCTCACAGTTCACTCTGTAGATGTTGTTTGTAACGCTAGATATAGATTTCTTATCCCTGAGGTGCATCAGAATGTCAGTAAATGATTTGTAATTGGGACGTATAAAACCTATTAGACAATTGCTTGTTGCTTTGATGTAAAAAATTACAGGCCGGTTAAACTGCTCTCGTCCAAATCAAAAGCAGTAACGGTACAGCATCCTTTCGGTTATGCAACACAACTCTTCTTTACAAACGTATTTGCTGACTAGTTTGAACAATTGGATGAATGATTGGTCGCGTGTCGTAGCAAATCGTCGTTACTAGCGGTGTCGAAAGGATAACTGCTTGTATCAATAATGTTCGTGAACCGTATGAACGAAATTCAACGCCAAATTACAGCAAGATGGTACTGTTCCTTGAAAACATAAAAATATCGAAACGAATCAGCACAACTGTTGCTTGCTTTCTGCTACAGGTTAGCGCAAGGTCACGAGCTTCACGCTTCTGAACAGTAACCGTTAAAATCGACTGAGCATTTTATGCCTGAGTGGATCGATATGACAAGTTTGGGCAGCGTATCAGATCAATCATTTTGAAAAGACCCTCCATGTTGACGTAGTTAAATGCCTTCGTTTAATCAATAAAAACAGCGCATAATGGCATAGGCTTAATCTTTTTAAGTTCACGCGGTAATACCGTACTGTACCTAGAAGAGAGCGAGGAGAATTGCTCCACCCATTTTTCCATCTGCTGAGTTTTTTGGACGATCCGGTTACCGTTTTAGGTCTGTTTGGAGCAATGGCTCTCTTGCTCCCATCATACCCACCGTGAAAATTTCCAGTATCCGCAAATTTTTGTATACAGAGGCTTATTTCAGCCCAAAAGTCAGTTGCACGTCGTCTTGCAGTCTGTTGGACCTTATTTCTAGCTACGCTTAGAAGTCTTGAGTTTTCATATGATGACATACCTTTTAACCTCAAGAATGCTGATTGTTTCTAATCGAACAGAGCAATCAGCCCAGAAGCTTTTGCTTCTTATAACGAATCCTAGTTATACAAGAATTTCATACGCTACCGAATTTGAGAATATTTCTAAGATTCTGGTACTAATGAGTAGTTGCAAAATTTATATAGTTCATTTGAATCACTCCATTCTTAAATTCAATTTAATTTTGTTGGTCTAAAAAGCATATGCTTTTTTCAAAAACCACAGAATAATATGGGAATTGCGAATGACATCAGTAGTAATAACGTGATTTGTTTGCTTATTTAGCAGTTCAGGAATCAGATAATAATCCTTGAAACGGTTTGGTCTGAAAGCACAAGCTTGATCCAGGCAAAGTGCTGCACATTCAGAGACTGCAGATAAGCTAACATACTGCCATGTTGCCAGAAATGTAATGAAAAATGTTTGTTGACAGATCGGGGAATCATAACCATGAAAAAAAAGTTTGTAATGAATCTTTGAGAGTAGTTTATGGGTAACGTTTTTCATGATTATGATTCCCCGATCAGTCACAAACAATTTCCATTACATTGCTAGTTTAATATTCGTTTTGAAATTACGAGTTTATTTAAAGGCTATGTATTACGGTGCATTCAAGAAATCAAATGATATTTAAAATGTTGTTCGTCTTTGCAAATTTAGCGATAACGGTAATTCCAACTTGTGTAAATTGTGCTTAAGGAACGGCTGTGATTTCCTCTATTATCAAACCCGAATGTTCTTGGCACTTGTTCTATCAAGCTTTCAGACGGCAGATTAAATTTGTTTTGTTGAAAATGTTCCTTCAAAACGAAAATAATATGTTCGTTTAGTAATCATTTCACGTGCTTCAAAATAAACAACTAATGATTATTCGGATAAAACATTATAATGCTGTTAATGCATTGCTTTGAAAATCGGCAAACTGAGTTCACGCTATAGACGTATCTTGCCCCGACACCGCTTCGCCTAGCGCTACAAACGCACTCGAATTATAGGACAACATGATTGCTTCGTCCAATTGGCTGTTTTATTACAATATTCTCTAGAACAGTAGGATTCGATGTAATTGTTTTCCCCTTAAACGATTAAATCCAAGAACGTTGTTATAAGCGCGTGTGTAATCCAAGACGGTTTGAAGTGCATAGCCAAATGCCAGCGATGGATGATTCCCTCGACAGTAGAGCTGGGGAATTGTGAAATCCACCAATATCAATACTTGAAACTCGGACTTAGTCGTCACAAAGTGCAAACCACCAATCAGTTTATTGTTAAAGTCATTGAGTATTGTAAAATTACGATGGACCGCCCTAATAAAGCATACGTCTCTCGAAGTAAGTGTCAGAGAGCACCACATTGTGTCGTTCCTAACTCTACAGATAAGCGACTGATTGAAGTAGAGTGCAACTTCTCTGCCTTCATCTAAATGGTCACCCAGGATTGATGACATTCCAGGCGAAGAAGAGTTAATTATCTGGCATTAATCCATGGAACAGCGTTTGTGTTATGAAGACTATATCCGGCATTTATTCATTACAAATCTTGCACAGTTTGATTAATATGTTGATAAGGAGTTTTGAGCTTTTATCGATGCATTTGATCGTTTTATGTATGAATAATGACGCAGGAAAATTGAGATTATTTGCTCGACTCATCTGGATTCGGATAGACAATAGTGTTTCGCGTTATGCCTCTAGTAATAAATAATATCCTTAGCGTGGTTTGTGGCGTTGCTTGAATTGATAAAGCTTGAGTGTCGGCATTGAAAATAGTTTCAGGTTTTCTATTTCGATCGCGATCGATTTCGGAACAAGCAACATTCTCTAATCGTTTCAGCGGACGTTTTCGCCTGCATATGCGTCACATTGTTTTCATGTTTAACGATTATACTCTGAATTCACTTATACCCAGGGATCCAGATAAAAAATCATTTTGAAAACTCATATTTAAAGCAGCCACTGCGTCATTGAAACGAATCACTTTCAGTGGATTTGAACTCACTTTATTCAACTTCAGAGATCGTGCTATCCACAAACTTTGAATCGCTATTTCCTCTGAAATCGTGATGAATTCTGCCAGGATTATTCACTACTCACGATCGTAGCTAGCGCTTTTATGATTTACAGAATCAACAATTATTTCTAAAAGTGAGTAAATAATTTGGCAGAATTGGATTTCCGGAGCAGCGGTTTCGTCATTCCTCTTGCAACATGGAATATGGTGGTAGACCAGGCAGTGTGTTTTTCAGTTACGTCGTAGCATGTAGGCGTTAAGCCATATTTCTCTTAGACATATTTCGTGATCTATGGTTACTTTGAGCTGAGAGTGGCGAATAACGTTTCATAGTAAGCTGATATAATGAAGTGGGTAGAACATGATGTATTTTCATCACTGGTAAACCGTACCTTACGTTCGTGCTGCTTTTGAGCCTCAAATAGTGAAGCATCAGGTTTTGGCATAAACGTACATATAATTAATAAGTCGTAGATCCCGGTGGTTGATAGATTGTTCGAATTTTGTAAAGTTCCTCCACTTGTATACCTTCTGGTAGCTATATTTTCCTTCAGCGTTCGCACCGGAATCCTAATTGTCTAAAGCGCATGAATTCATAAGATTTTTTGTTTGTGCCGGGTTGAGGGACCTCGCTTTTCTTGGGTTATTATCGTACACATGTTTCATCTGCTCCTTTGATCAGTGATAGCTTTGATATTTACTAATATACAACAATCATTTATTTTTCAGATACTATTCACGGCTGACAATTAGCGCATGTAGTCACAGTCTCTGATTGGTTGTCTGTACGGTTGCCGGGTTGCATGGGCCTCGTGAACTTTGTCTGCACATGTAGCAAACTATTGCGATAGAATTGTCTATGAATAAGAAATAGGTATGTGAGCGCCACAATACATTTGTTAAGGCCTTATCGCTGATAGCAAAATGTTTTTCTGAACAGACATGACAGGTCACAAAAAGTGAATTTTCAAAGGCCCTTTCGTACAACTTTTTCACTTAGGCCGTACTGTTTTCTGATTCGAGACAATTTCATGCAGGTGATGTAATTTTGATTGCCAGATTTTGATAAGGTTAACTCGATGCGTGGACCATACGGAGTCAGATTCTCAAAGCAAGACAAAAATGATATAAAAGGTACAGAGATTCATGATCATGATACAAAGCTGCGTGGGCTTGAAGGATGAAGAATGTTCAGCTCTTTCGATTGTGTGTAAATTCAGCTATATGCGTTAAACTTTTTCAAATGTTGCTTGCTTGGAAATTACGAGAACAAGTATCCAGAGAAAGAAAAATCTACGTATAACCTTTCAGTGTAGAAAATATAGCATTATCCGGTAGGTCTTGACTAGACGATCACAATAATACGAATATTAATCGTTTATGACAGGTCGGGATTCTAGCGGAGTCAGAGCTTGAATTTTTTCTATCCGCTGGTCTGATTGACGAAATAAACCATTTTCTCACACAACAACTATCGATTCCTCCAAATTCAGGTAGTGCAATTTTTAAGATGCACATTTTTATTACTGCTTTTCATAAAAATTGTTATTGATTATGCGCTAATTTTCACACGTTATGAGTTTTTACTAACGCGAGGTAATGAGTTATCGATTGACACTGGAACGTTTGTATGGAATTCTTATGTTTGGTGTTATCATCTCTTTTTGCTGAGCATTAAAAATATTTTCATCTAGATTTTCTTCACACGTAAGTTTAAGTTGGCCTGAACCATGGAATGTTGCAGTCTCAAGTCAACCATTGTCCGTGTGTGCGAAATGGTTCGCATATATACGTTATAACGCGTTCTACTGTTACATTGATCAAGAAACTTTGCAGCATGGATTTCGCCATCCAGTTTTTAATAATCTTTCATGTTGGGATTCATGGACAAACTGCTGGAAATGGTAAGTTAATTGTTTTGATTCGCAAATAAGAAAAAATATCGGCGAAGCAGTTTGATAAGTTAATTGTATGAATAAAAAATACTGGCCAGATAGTGAAAAAGAACAAATGTTTTACTAATTGCGATTAGTATTATTTCGATAGAACATTTCTTTTGCTGAATTAAACAGTTATTTTGAGGGAAGGAGAACAGAGCTTCATGGTGAATAGGTAAATATATTATATCCAATTGACATGGTGGCAATTAGTATCTGGTAACTCATGAGTCATTTTTGTTACACATTTTGTAATTAGACACACGCTATACAGATAAAGATTGTAATCGCGATGGATTAACTTTCTTTACCGCTCCATTTCCAAAGATTGCTAAATGTACTTATTGCAAAGTGGTATGAAATGAATATTGTTTCGCGTCAATTTCGAGCAAACCACGGTTGTTTTCTCAACTTCGATTAAACGGGATCTTGTTGACCGCTTACTCACAGAGAGTTGAACGAATGCGAAATCAAGATTTGTTCTATGCGCAGCTGTTACCTGTCGAGTTGTTGTTTTATTCAATTTACTGCCAACAGGTTCACTGTAAGCCGTCACATTCTTTGGTTCGCTGGACCGACTGTGACTTATTGCAGATTATTTTGTCCGGAAGAATTTGTCGCTCCAAACGTTGTGAAGTATATTTTCCAAAATCGTAACTATTGCGGTTTTGCTATTGCTGTTTGCATTGTTTTGGATGCTAAAGCTCATGTGTGGTGTCCTAGGGTTATGTTCTGTATATCAACCAAAAACTCGTGATTAGCATTAAAATCAACTATATTTCAATAAACTCACTTCATTAGTATGCAGAATAACAAATTCACACTATAGTCGGATTGAATACGGTGAATTCGATATCAGCAGCAAACATGTAGCAGGGGCATGAGAACTGCGACGCCATATCATGGATGAATATCAGGAAGAGTGTTGAACAACTAATTAAAATAATAACGATGAAAATAAAACCTTATTGCGCTATTGCGAAAAATCAAGATAGCGCTAGAATGTAAGCATACATTTGACGTTAATCATATGATTAAAATTCTTATTCGCACAATATATTTTATATATTGTATATAATCCCCAAATAATTTTCATGTTTTCACCTTCGAAGGACTCCTCCATTCACCGGCATTCAAGAATTTCATGCAATGAATTTCTCGAACGTACGAATGCTGTTTTTTCAAGCGAAATTATCATGCAATCAATATCGAAGTCTGCGCTCGCCATTTGTTGTAATGGATGTTGTACGTGAGCATGACCGACATCACGGGTTAATTAATTCTATCGATACGGGCTGTGTCGGTTTGAAGCGAAAGATTGTTAATTGAGTTCGCCACCTTCTGATTGCACTCAGTAGGCGTGCTCTGAACACAATCGCCAAAATCACACTTGCAAGGACTAAAATACCGCAATGCAGATAGCTGCGATTGGCCCTGGTCCAAGTCCACGGATGTCAACAGTTCGCGTTTCTGATTTTGCGCCAATTCCTGCCCAGATTTGTAAGTTCGTGTTGATTTCATAAGACAAGTCTGTGAAAATAATGTTGCCAATTTTATTATCATTCCCAATTCGATGTAATTTAAAATGTGACTTAGCCTATATGTACTGACATTTAGCGCCTAATGATAACAAACGGCAAGAAACCATATGTGATTTGTAACTGCAGGCTGCATAAAGAGAACAGTACACTAGTTTTATGCTTCTCGCGTGGTTGACATCGAATCAATCTTTTCTCTACACTTAGTTTCTTTTTAGCACCACAATCAATCGATTTTTGAATCACTCAATTTTTTCATTTAGCCAAAATTCCCACCAGGTTACTCAATCAAATTATTGCATACTGTTGCATGTTATTCAACAATGGGGCTCAATAAGCCAGTACCTTGTCAGTTCTGAATGTTATTTTGCGTTTTAATTCAGATTGTGTTGTTCATAATGTTTACATTACATCAAGAATAACAGAAAAGTTAAAGGCACATTAATAGCTGTAGGGTGATTATAATTAACGATTCTAGTTAACACAAGGCAGTTATAGAGGGTAAAAATCCCTACCATGGGCTTGAATGATTTTATGTTTTATCCAAAAATTCTTATGCCTGTACATGGTGTAATGAAACTTCGAGTTGAATTAAACAAACTGGTGTGCGATCTGTTTTGACTTTGAAACTAAAACTTCGTCAGTTATGTTTTTAATATTAGAATTGGGAAATAAAATACGTAGAACTTCATCTGTGATTAATCTTGCCATTTAGCCGATTATCAAAATTACTGTGGAGTCCAATCACGTAAATAAGTGACTGAGACGCCGCAGCTTGATTTCGTTGTAATGTCAATTGACACAACTTCATATGTTGATTAACCTACGAGTGTGGCCAATCTTACAATTTAAAATGATATTAACTGTATAGACCCACATTCAACTTGAATTGTTATTTGTTTGTGATAGTGACATCATCTTTTGTATATATCTAGGCCCAATTCATCTTGCTGACCGCATGGCTGCCAGACTACGTGATTTGCGTTGACACGTAAGCAAGTGATCCATATATTGTTTAATGCTATGCCATAGTACATCCACATTTCAGACTTCATCGTCGTGCTCGGTTCCCAACACATTTACAGGTGAAGCTGAGTTTTGGTAAGAGACTGTTAGGTTTTCCCTTTCTGTGGACGTTTCTCTGGCAGTGAATATTATTCACATCACTTTAGTTGATTAATCAAAGGCTCTTTTAACAGTGCACATCGTTTGATTCTCTCCCCGGATTAAAGTCGGTTAAGCTAATAAAGCCCTTGTGGACTTCTACGTTGTCTACACGGTTTCTCACAACGTGTCTGCGAATATTGGCTGAAATGTCTTGTGAACAGATCACACGATTGTAATCAAAATCTTCAGAGAAAATGTATGCGCCTGAAATCGAATAGGTAGTGACATTTACTTGCCATGAAAAACTTCCATAACGACAAAATGATTTGAAGTAAAAAGTCTGAAATTGTTTCTTGTTTAACGGTTAATGTTCATAAGATATAATTCATTTGTCTTACGATTGTATCCTTAATAATGTTGATAAATACTGATAAGTGATTACACCCCATGCACCAAAATTTTTCTCTGAATCACAAAAGTTTGATTTAATGTTTTACGAAAAAATCAATTCATATTTCAATGTGATTTATTCCGTGTAGATTTCAACTAAATTCTCCCGGAGACATGATAAATGTAATAAAATAATTAGTCTATATTTTGATTGTATATAACGATTTTCGAAGACGCGAAAATAAGTTCACAAAAGTACATGGCAATATATCTTTCAATAAAAAATTTTCTTTATATATATTGAAATTTGAAATAATTTTTTTGAATACTCAGCACTTGTTTACGTGATTGGACTCCACAGTGATTTCAATAAGCTGCTAAGTGGCGGGATTGATCAGAGATGGCGTTCTATCAATTTTCCTTTCCAATTCTATCATTCAAACTTAATCGACGAAGTTTAAGTTTCAAAGTCAAAAAGGATCTCACACTGATTTGTTCAATTCAACTCGAAGTTTCATTGCACTAAATAGAGGCATATTAATTTTAGATTAAACATAAAATCATTCATGCTCATGCTAACGGTTCTCACCCTCTGAAACAATTGGTATTAAAAATACCATACTTGTGGATGCTTTTAAGATACCGCTGTCTGCCAAATATAAAGGGCAAGACCCTAGCCCTTTTAAGCTAACCTTCTCAACAACCGAAGTGACGGATACTATCAAACAAAAATGAAAATCTAATGGAGAAAAACTACCCCAAAACGTCAAGTTGAACTTGCCAAAGGTAATAGCCGGAAGCAAGCTAACGGATAGTAACGACCCTCAAACGCCTAGTGATGAGGTTCGAACTGAATGTCAGGCGATTGCTCTAAAATAATTTAGCATTTCGACTATAACCGAGTCGGCTCTCTTATAACTTTTCATGATTTGAACACCACAAACATTAAAATGTGTTTATATACGAATGCGCAAAGACTTCCAAACAAATTAGCTGGGCTAACCGATATATGTTCGCGCTACTCTCCTGATATTATCGCCATTACAAAAAACATGTTATTCTTTCCAATTAATTAGAACGGAGATATCAATTCCAAATATGATTTTGATAAGGAACGATCGAGAGAGAAGTGGTGGTGGTGTTGCTTTATTTCAACATAATCGACTCCAGTGCCATCCAATAGACAAGACAGAATTCACGATCGATGATACAATTTAGTTATCTGCAACGCTGATGTCTGGTGAAGTTTGCATTATTGGTGTGGTCTACCGATCGCTTTCATCTACGGAATCTTACAACGAATGGTTGATCCAAGTGCTCGAGCGCTTGATTCGCACCCAGCAATCAACGACACTTCTTATTTGGGATTTTATTTTGTCCGCCTTTTATATCAGAGACGATCACTCCCTACATTCGCTAGAATACCGATTTAGAGAGGTACTAGATTCAATCCCGTTATACAACCATGTTAACGAATGCACCCGGATATGAGGTTCTGACCGCCCCTCTGTCTTGAATTCGGTGTTAACATCGGAAGAACAATCTACCGAAGAGATCGAATTCCAGGCTCTGCTAGGTCTAAGCGACCATTCAGTGCTTTTCTTCGACTATGTCTGACGTACTGTGCAATCGCTTGCTCCGAATGAGGTGGTTCGACGAGTGGATAAATTGGCCCTCAATAAATCGCTCTTGAAGATTTCTCATTTTCAGACGGACAACATAAACCCTGACTCGCAGTGAAACGAACTTTTAGGTTTTCTGAAACTGCAGATAGACAATAACTCGCAGAACGTTCAGAAAAGGTGCGTCCATGAACTTTGCTTTTTGTCCGCAGATGAACAAAGAAGTGGATAGCACTGAAACAAGCAGCGTGAGTGCAACACGAAGGCAAAAATACGTCTACTTCTTAGCAACATTTCCGTATGTTAAGCAACAAAGTGACTGCACATATTCGAAAGTATAAGGAACGCACCAATTGATGCTCCTGTCAAAAAATGAAACGCAACCCTTAGTTAAGATATAAAATCATGAACGCGGAAGCGAAAGTCAAACCAGGTAATTTCGCCATCCCGAATGGTGAAAAACTCACTAGAACAGCGTTGGAAACCGCAAATGCTCTAGCAATTCGCTACTCTAAAGTGTTCGTGCCAAAGGCTTTAGTGGAACGTTTTAAGTATTCACTCGAAACAGGAATCAAAACATTGTGCGATATTTCGATTAATCCAATGATTGGTGCAAATCATTTGCTCAAATTAAATGTTAGCAAATCCCCAGGAGCGGATGGCATCGCACCGGATGTGCTCATGTTCTGTCACCGTCAGCTTTGTTAACCGCTCTCCAAGCTGTTTAACTATTCGTTGCTTAGGGGAGTTGTACCGGAAGATAACACCTATCTTTAAAGGCGGTTGTCGATCTGACGCTGCATATTATCGTCCCGTCGCACGTTTACCTATTATTGCTCAGGTAATGGAAAGCATAGTCACGAAAAGGATGGTTGCACACTCTGAATCGCTTTTTTGTCAGCACAGCATGAATTTCTATCTCACAGATCCTGTCTCACAAATCTTCTTATAGCATTAGACGACTGGACAAAAGAGTTGGATAGAAGTTCCTGCATCCACGTCTGTTACCTAGACATTTAAAAAGCTTTTGACAGATACAATCATCATCTGCTTTTCTGAAAACTGATGCGTTCAGGAATATGTAAGCCACTTCTCTCATTGTTGTGTCACTATTTGTCAGATCGAGACGCCAGAGTTAAAGTTAACGGAGTGTCATCACAATAGTTTAGAACCACGAGTGGAATCTACATGGATCTGTGTTAGGCCCGCTCCTATTCCTGTTATACATAAACGATTTACCCCAGTCATATCTTCTAAAATACTCCTGTTCGCGGATGGTATGAAAATTTGGACGCCGATTAGTTCTGCAGAGGATTGTGATACACTAAAATTTGATTTGGACAGCGTGTCGAATTGAGCAGCAATGAATGACATGTCATTCAACATACAGTAAGGTAAGATGCTCCATCTTAGCCAAAATGTCATTAAGCATGTCGATTGGAAACTGAAGAGGAGATCGTTGAAAGGGGATCTTGGAGTGTGGATTAGCGGTAACCTGAAAAGCACAGTGCACTGCCTGAATATCGAACAGCCAACAGATTGTTAGGTATCGTTCGACGAATATTTAGAAGATTCTCCTTGGTAACGTTACTATGAATAATGAATGTCTACCTTAGCCCTACGATGTAGTATGCGGTCGAGGACTGAAATTCTTGGCTGCGAAAATATATTGCTCTCTCCGATAGAATCTCTCATAGAGCAACAAATTTAATGATGGGTCTTCGCAATGTTTCGTATTCCGAAAGACCAAGACGTCTGAGTCTATGTGACTTCACCCAATGGAGGATAAGACGCGATATTTTTCTGACCTATAGAATTGTGTCTACCGAAGGACATCCACTAAAACACTCGCTTGATCTATGTGATGGAAAATTAACATGCGGACATACCTTATATTTTTACGTTCCAAGTTCCCGTATTGATTGTCGGCGACATTTGTTCGCCGTACGAGCTATTTGTCTTTGGAATTCCCTCCCTAAACATGTGGTGGACTCTCCTTGCTTACTAATATTTAAAGCGGAATTGGACTTGCACTTGCAAACGAACATCAATCGTGAGCCTTACATTTAATATTCTCTATTGCTTTTATACTATTGTAATTTCCATGTTTTATTCATACCGTAATACTGTGGTGTTTTAATATATTAACTTGTTTAAACAATAATCCTTGAATCTTAGAAAATACCATTCTTGACGCAATGTAAACATCATGTCCAACACAATCTGAATTAAATCGCAAAATAACATTTAGAACTGACGAGTTACTGGCTTATTAAGCGCCACTGTTGTATACCATGCAATAATTCAATAGATTAACCCTTTGGTAATTTTGGCCTAATGATAAAAGTGAAAGAATCAAAAATCAATTTATTGTGGTGCTAAAACGAAAATTATTGTAGAGAAAAGATTGATTCGATATCAACCACGCGAGGAGCATAATACTAATGTACTGTTCACTTAATGCAGCCTGCACTTACAAATCACATGTGGTTTCTCGCCGTTTACTATCATCTGGCGCTGAATTTCAGTACAATGTGAAAAACATTGAAAATAGAATGATATTAAAATTGTCAACATTATTTTCGCAGGCTTGTCTAATGAATTCAACTTGAATTTACAAACCTAGGGAGGAATTGGAGCAAAATCCAAAACGCCAACTGTTGACATCCGTGGACTTGGACCAGGGTCAATCGCAGCTATCTTGCAAGTGTGATTTTGGCGATCGTGTTCAGAGAACGCCTACTGAGTGCAAAGAGAACGTGGCGAATTCAATCCTCAATCTTTCGCACATAACCGGCACATCCTGTATCAATGGAATTAATAAATCCATGATGTGGGGATTGCTCACGTACGAATGTCGTTGAAACAATTAGCGAGCGCAGAATTCCATAAAGATTGCAATATAATTCCGCTTGAAAAACAGCATTCGTACGTACGAGAAATTCGTTGCATGAAATTCTTGAATCCCGGTCAACGGAGGAGTCCTTCGAAGGTGAAAACATGAAACTTATTTGGGGATTATATACAATATATAAAATGTATTATGCGAAACCGAATATTAATCATATGATTAACGTTAAACCTATGTTTACATTCTAGCGCTATTTTGATTTTTCGCATTAGGGCAATCAGGTTTTATTGTCATCATTAATATTTTTATTAGTTGTACAACACTCTTCCCGATATTCTTTCATGATATGGCGTCGCAGTTCTCATGCCCCTGCTACATGTTTGCTGCTGATCTCGAATTCACCGTATCCAGTGATCATGATGATCTGTTGAGCGATATTTCGAAGGTCATTAAATGGTCACATGATGATGATCTTCCTCTGAATTTTAGTAAATGTCTTCTGTTGTCTGCAGCAGTCAATAAAATCACAGTAACTGGAACTAGCGGTGAGATCGATTGTAAATATACTCAGAAGGTTGAAGATTTAGGTATAGTCGTAACAGCAGGTTTCAAATGAGCTGCGCGTTGTGCCTACGCTGCAAAACGAGCTAGAGTATAACTCTTCAGGTTTAAATCTGTTCTGACATGTTAGAAACTGGCAGTGTTTAGCTGCATATATATGGCGATTGTCAGGCCAAATTTAGAATATTGCGTGCAATTCTAGAGCACTTTAATCCAAAGACACATATTACTACTAATGGGGGTCAAACGTCTGGATACTAATATGTTTGAAGATATATCACAAAAATCCTACGAGGAGCGTCTAATTTCTTTGAGCCTATTCTGTCATTGACTTCTATCAAGTGACCATATAAAAACGTTCAAATTCCTGAAAGCCTCCGGCGTAAAATCACAATCGTCTGAATCTTAGCCAAAACTTCAGTGAAAGAGTGTCAATCTTCTGGAAAATGCTGCTCGAGAACTAATCGCTTGCATATCATCAGGTGCTTTCAAGAAAAGTTTGGATACCTTGCATCATCAGCTTTTCCCTCACTTCTTTCGGTGAATATTCAGGTTGTTTCTCGATATAATTCGCATGAAAATGATTTTCATTTTAAATTTGTAAATTTTTTACCACGACATATAAAAAGCAACACATCCAATTATATAATGCCTAATTTTAAATGTGATGTTCTTATTTTACGCACAAATTTTTCATAGCTAACCTCTCACAGGCTTTTTGAAGAGGAACATTTTCCGTTTTACCCAGACCGGAGGACCGCCTGGAAAACACCTGACGTATCATCGCATACGCGAGGATACCAAATTTCACCGCGATGGGCGACTTTCGAATATCTATAACGACTGCAATTCTGGATACTCGATTGGCTTATCAGCCATTCACTGTTGATCGAAAGATGAACTGAACTAAACTGATGATGATTGATAGCAGTCTTTATGTATAGTTCTTTTATGATTATGGAACTTAGGCAGATCAATGATATTCGCAAAAACAAGAAACCTCAATAAATAGCATTCCGTCTACCAGAATATATCTTTTTTCGATCTTTACTTTCTCATCCTTTAGTCCTTGGAGAGTTGCTAACCTAAACCGATTAACATGAATTTAGTTCCATCAGATGATAGTTACACTCTTTTCTGGAGAATGTACCAATTTCTACGTTTGAAGTTTGTCTGCATGATATACTTCCGGGAGCTTAAACGGTCAGCATTCTTAATGTTCGGAGGTATGCCAACGTATGGAAACTAACGACTATTAGGAGCAGCTAGAAATAAGGTTCAGCAGACTGCAAGACGATGTGCAAATGACTACTGGACAGAAATTAGCCTCAATATACAAGAAGCTGCAGATACTGAAAATTTTCACGGCATGTATGATGGGATCAAGAGAGCCATTGTTCCAAACAAACTTAAAACGACTTCCATTTAGTCTGCATCTGGGGGCCTGATTGTGGACAGAACTCAGAAGATGGAAAGATGGGTAGAGCACTTCTCATCAATCTGCTCTAGGGCCAGTACGGTTTTACCACATGGATTTGAAAATGCCGAGCTGTTGCCGACTATTCAATATCTAGATACTTCCCCTACTCTTGATGAGCTTAATAGATCAATCGACCGCTCAGCAAATGGGAAGGCTCCTGGTGACGACGGAATTCCATCTGATCTCATCTAATGCTGTAGAGCAGCATTATTACAACCGCTTCACCATTTGCTTCTTCAGTGCTGGCAGGAGGAGTGTTTCCCACAGGAGATGCGAGACACAAAAATTATCAATCTATTTAAGAATAAATGAGATAGAGGAGACTGCAACAATTACATAGGAATCTCCCTTCTGAATGTTGTATGCAAATTGATTGCTAAAGTCTTACAGAACCGGCTGCAAGTTTTAGCTGATAGAAATAACTCTGAATCTCAATGTGGCTTCCGCAAGGGAAGATCAACCGTTGACATGATCTTCTCCCTGAGACAACTCAACAAAGTGTCGGGAACAGCGTATGCCATTATACGCTGTTTTTATTGATGTAACGAAGGCATTCGACTACGTCAGCAGGAAGGGTCTTTTCAAAATGCTTGATTAGATAGGCTGCCCCCCAAGACTGCTAAATCTCGTTATTTCGTTCCACCCAGGCACGAACGGCTCAGTCCATTTCAACAGTTCCAGCTCAGAAGCCATTGAAATTCGCTGAAGCCTCGAACAAGGGCGTGTTCTTGCTCCCATGCTGTTCGGCATTTTCTTCGCTCTGCTTCTGAAGCACGCTTTCTGGACGAGGACAGAAGGTATTTACTTACGCACGCAGAGTGATAGCAAGCTTTGCAACCCAAATCGGTTGAGAGCACAATCTAGGGCACAAAATGTGCTTATCCGTGACCAGCTGTTTGCCGACAATGCAGGAATTATTGCTCAATCACAAGAGCACCTTAAATACCTAATAGACTGTTTTTTGTCGGCATGCAAAGACTTTGAGCTAACAATCAGCATGAGCAAGATCAAAGTCCTTGGTCGAGGGACTGTATCGCCTTCCATCATAACTGTTGGAAACTGTCAGCTTGAATCAGTACATCAGTTCAAATACCTTGCTTCGAACATTGCAGATAACCTCTCGCTCGACACGGAGATTGATAAGCAAATTAGAATAACAGCTGTCTTTCTGTCCCATTTGAACTCTCGTGTTAGGGGTAAACGCATGCTGACTGTAAAGACAATGATGATGGTATACAGCGCGTGCGTACTAAATGCTTTACTATACGGCAGTGAAACCTGGGCCACCCACGCAAGACACGAACGGAAGCTGAATGCTTTCCATCTACAAAGCATCCGTCGTATCTTGAACATATCGTGGATGGACACAGTGACAAATGCTGAATTGCTTTCAAATTCTAATCTACAGAGCATGTTCACTCTATTGCGACAGCGCCGCCTGCGCTGGCTTTGTCATGTCTCCAGAATGGAAAGTGGTCGTTATCCGAAAGATCTACTCTGTGTTGAGTTGCAACTAGGAAGTCGACCGATATGCAGACCGCAATTGTGGTAAAAGGACGTTTGCAAAAGAGATATGAAAGCTCTTGTCATTGATTCGACGAGTTGCGAAGGACTTGCTCTTGACTGATCACATCGGAGGCACTGTGCAAAGCGTCGTCTACCATCTGCGGAGGAGCAGATACAGCACTTGACTGCCAAACGCAGATCACGCCGCCGTCGTGCAACTGACGCAATACAACTGAGTTCTGAATTTATTTGCCAGCGCTGCGCGGAAAATTCTTCTTCCCGAATGGGACAGTTTATTCATTACAAAAGCTGCAAAACTTGAACATTCACGCGATTGTGATGAACATCCATGGTCGACATCGACCGAAGGAGGCCAACAACAACATAGGAGTACCACTCTTATCCAAGTAATCGTTGAACTGTACACATATAAACAAACAGACCATTGATATAACTGACAAACTTTGAAACACTCTGAATCTTACTTCAGGAAACTTATGCTTTGTTTTTGTGATTCAATGTTCTCCAACAGCAACTCTCGACCTAAACAATAAAGTGATAAATGCTTTGCCATATGAAACAATGAAGAACAAGTGTCAAATAATGATAATTGCGAATTTCAAATTCTCTCAGATATATAGCTAGGTGATCATCTATCAGGGACACTTGAATATAAACTTCGAGCGTCTTAAAATACGCACCCCTTTATAGCCACGTTTTTGAATTTACACGTATGTGGGTATCAGAGCAGCCGTCTACCTTGTACACGATACTGGCATCAGATCTTAAAGCTGTAGAAATTTTTTCATAAACCAACAGTCGGACGAAGTGATCACGTTGTCCTAGAATTCGAGAAACTTTTCAGCACTGAGCGCAATATTGACGAAATGAATAGCGTCAGATAGGTGAACTACCGTGCGCTGAGGGCCAAGTTACGAAGCATTAGCTTCGCAAAACTGGAGTACTCCAATGTGGTTAGTCATCGGCGCTCTCTCTTACAGCACCTGAAATCAATATTGGAGGAATATCGAATGTTTGTTTTGAAAAAAAGTCTGAACGATATATTTGTTTTCTACAAATCTGTACTTCAGTTGGATGAAACCCAGGGCAATAGTATGGGAGTTTCACAAGGCAACTAACACCGTGGAAACTTGGCCACAATGATCCACTCTGTGAAACAAACTATTCATGTTAATTCGAAATAATAAACAAGCGTTTCAATCGCAAGTGATTTCTCAAATGCACCACAATCCAAGCTTATATATAGACCATTGAACAGACTGCACTTGCTTACGAAGACGTTTGCAAAAGGTATATGAAATCTCTTGGCATTTACCCAGCATTTTGGAAAGAACATGCACTAAACCACTCAAATTGCAGACTTCGTGTTAAGCGTCCTTTGCAGGCTGAAAAGGAGCAGTTAAAAATCTTTGCTGCTGAACGCAGATCATGCAACCAGCGTGCAACTGACGCCGGCCAACCGAGTTCTGCCTATAATTTCGAGCATGCTGAAGAGATTGTTTATCCCGAATAGGATTGTTTAATCATTCAAAAAAATTTGAAAAATGAAACAAATCATGCTATTTTGATGTAAATTCATGGTAGACATCGACCGAAGGTAGCCAACCAAAAAACAACATATTTGGGTATATGTGATTGAATATTGAACATTTTTCAACAATGCAACACAAACGCAACTTCCACTGATTCAGGAACTTGCGAATTCCGTTCTGCTTTGCTTCACGTGATGAGTGCGAACTTCAAACTAGAGGTTTTATTAAATGTGATAAAAATGCATGCAAGTAAATATTTGTGGTCATGACCACGGGGTGAAAACATGGCAACGTTTTTTTGGGTACAATTGATTGAACAGTTTCGTTGCCTCAAACTTATGCAACCCTGTCGTACATGATTCAAGATTCTAGAATATATGGTTACAAAAAGCACATAGCTGCACAATTACCATATCATAGTAAATATACGTTCAGGAAATAGGTATAAAATAAACATGTAATATCAAGTATAGTCAAGTTGTATAGTTACCATGAGTCAATACGCAGGTGTCGTCGAATCGTTATGCAACAAATAACTATCCAAATTTCGAATAAACGTTCCGATGCTGGAAGAGATTACAAGAGTTTCGGGGAGGAAATTTTAAAGGAAACAGACACGTACACAATAAAAATATCGGCGACAGCTGATACGGGAGTGGGGAATTTGCAGTGTCGCTGAGTGGCTGCGTGTATGACGTGACTCACGGTATTCGAATAAATGTTTTAAGGGATGATGTAGGGTATCGAATAGTTTATATGTTAGTATCACATCGCTTCTAAGGCTTATTTGAAGGGGAGTGGGGAGCCTCAGTTTTTCGCAATCGTTCCTCGTACGTTAGTTTCCGGAAACCTCTTACGAATTTGGTTGCGCGATGATATATTTTGCCAAGCAATATTATATCCTTTTTTAACCACGGAGTACAAGCTTGTTATGCATGTTCCATGGTTGGAAATATATAGGCGTTCATGATGGTGGGCAACGTTCCAGGGGAGAAGGTTCTGAAATCCGTCGCAGCATACCTAGAAGCTTGAAAGCACGCTTGTAGATAACCTCATAATGCAGGCTGTTTTTTCAGGCTGCCGCAAACCCAGACTCCAAGATACCTCCCCGATTCGGTCCAGCTCAAAATCATCTGCCCAAAGTAATATTGGTACTGACATCGCTTACCAATTTGCAACACGTTGCATTTTTGAATATTTATTGGCAAATTATTCCGTACCGACCATTCGTGTAGAGCATCTAGATCACGTTGCAGCTGTACACAGTCCGCAATTGTTTTTATCCGGGTCCAAAGTTTAATGTCATCAGCAAAAAGAATCACCTTGCATGCGAGCGTCTCCGGTAGGTCGTTGATGTAATCCAAGAAAAGTACTGGCCCGAGGACTGAACCTTGCGGTACGCCACTAGAGGCATCAATAGCCTGTGATAGTACCCCGTTGATTCGAACGATCGCCTTAAGCCCACCGAGGTAACTCTCAAGTCATATGAGTAGCTGTTTACTGATACCCATTTGTTTCAGCTTTTGTATTAGTCAAAAGTGATCAACTCGGTCAAAAACTTTAGACATGTCTAGATAACAAGCGTGGATGCTAGCTCCTTCGTCAACCGCTTGGGTCCAGTCATTTAAAACCGTCAACAGGTTTGTCAAGCATGAGCGAGATTCACGAAAACCATGCTGCGCTACAGATAGCATATTTTGTGATTCCACGTGATGAACTATATTTTCTGTCACTATACGCTTTAGAACTTTGGATATCGCAGAAAGTAGTGTGACATGACGGTAGTTTGCCGAATCTGAACGTCTACCGCTTTTTGGATAGTTGAAATTACCTATGTCTTCCACTCTGTTGACACCACTTCTTCAATTAGAGAATGTTTAAACAATTCAAACAAGGGTTCACACAGCTGCTGGTCACAGGATTTCAGTATAGTCTGAATGATCCCATCCGCTCTAGGGGATTTCCTAGGGTTAATTTGACACAAATGTCGTTGTATAATCACTGGATTTATCTCGATCTCAGTCAGCTGTTGCGTCACTGTTGATGGCGGTAATTCTTCAGTCGATCGAATCGCTAACTTGAGCATAAAATTTGAGCGAGAGCATCAGCTGTTTCCTTTGCTAAGACTGTAAACCCATCGTCAGTAAGAACAGAAAATACCCCAGGTTTCACGCTCGATCGAGCATTGACAATCCGATAAAGCAATTTAGGATTTCCTTCCATTTTCCAAGATAGAAAGCGATGGTAATTTTTCTTGTTTTCTTTGATGAGAGTGTTTCCTTTGTTGCGAATTCCGCAAAATTGTTGCCACGACTCATCAGTCTTGGTATTTCTGTGTTGAAACCAAGCAGAGTTCCTTTGCCCGATCTATTTTTTCGTGCGACAACGAATCTTAAAGCAATTGTCGCTTAACCTTCGTTCATTAAAAAATCGCGAATTTCGATATATATTTGACAGAATTCTTTTTTTGATTGCGGTTAAATGTGTACCGTGTTATGATAATCAAGCACTCGCCAATTTACTAAGCCAAGCGCGTCACATAAACTCACGTAGTCGATGCTTCTGAATAGTTTTGCGGACTCACATTCTCGTCTAGCGCTGCATACATATTCAAAACCTAACACAAAATGATCACTTCGACCGAGAGGGGCAATGTAGTCAACACCTTTAACTGCTGTTGCTTCGGAAGTAAGGATCAAATGTAAAACGAACGGTAACTCTGATTCTCTTTTGTGAGTAAAGTCGGACACATGGTTATGCAGTGGAATCATGTTGATCAGCTCACTGAATTTATGATCAGTTTTGTGTAGATGATGATCTGATCTGCTAAAAAGATGAGAAAGGTTGAAGTCCTCCATGACGAGCAATGGGAAGCTTCACATCTCTTCGGCATGTTTTAGAGCCTCTAATACCTCGTCGTTTTGAGCATCCGTCGAAGATGGAGGGCGATGTATCATACCAATGATGCAGTCGTCTTGAGACTCCTGTTTAAGGCTACACCAGAGAGTAGCTTCTGGTTCGAGGTTGGGATCGTGGATCTTCATGCACTGAAGACGTTCGTGAAAGTATAAAGCCACACCACCACCTTTTCGTGGACGATCGTTCCATAATAATATCATGTTCGTGATCGACAGTTCCCTTTCATCCATACAAGAGTGAAACCAGGTTTCAGTCACAGCAACGAGGTCTGGCGAGTATCGTTAGCACAGCTCGGTTAGTTCAGCCAATTTATTGAACAGACTTTGGGCAGTCTTATAGAGACACTTTATTTAGCTTTTAGCATGTAACAACTAGTCAGAAACAGTATTTAATAGTCCGATGCTGTCGACGTCGAACAATTTTTCGTTTTTTGATGCAAGTTGAGATATTTTCTACTGGCGACTTTGAGTCAGACTCGGATACTTCTGCAATGGAAGGCTGCATTTAACTTCAACAACTTTGGGATTGCACAATCTGTTATTGGGTAATCTCTTTCTGTATAATTTTAGTCCGGATCGGACAGCATCTTCCATACTACTTGACAAAAATGTAATCTTAAGTGGATTTGAACATTTTCCTTGATAGTTTGGCGAGCAAGGTTTTTCGGTATGTGTCGACGACTACAGAATTTAAAGAGCTCATAGTCTCGGCAATAAATGACCACTGTTTACGATCATGCTCATTTCTTTCGTAGACCGTTGTGACTCCTGTATTTCCAGGAACATCGAGCAGAATAATACTCCTTGATGCTGCTTAATCCCGACCATTGAGTGTTCGTTGCCTTTCTCACCAAGGTACGTCAGCATGTAAACGTTGGTGTGAGTCACTTTGTGTTTGGAGCGAATACGAATTGAGTAGGACATTTCTCATGTCCATTTCGTTGGCAAAAGTGATCTTCAGCAAACGTGGTTTGTCTTGGTTCGGGGACTTTGGGTGACGAGCGAGCCGAGTTACCGATAGCGGGTGTATACCATCTAAGCCATTTCGATTGCAAATATCTGACCAATTCTCAAGGTCATGTTTTTGCCTTGCATGAAAGAGCGTGATTTATGACTCAGTAATATTGGTGCACATTACGCTTAAATTCTTTCCGTGTTTACAAGAGTATATTGGCTCCTTATTATGTGGAACGGTTTTGCTCAGAACTTCCTCTTTCGACTGAAGTGTAGGCGTCTGTACTCCCGTCAAACACTTACCTGCTTTAGTAACCATATGGGCAAATGTTGGGTTATTAGTGTGTGATGCAACTAGACGTTGGGGAGTCTTGGCAATAGTGTTCGCCATTTTATTCGATGATGACCGCGGGAAGCATGGTTCAATAGGACCATCATCGTTGCATCCGGATAAGCACTTCCAACACTCAGTCAAGCGTGAGCTTTTTGGTGTAGTTTTCTCATGCTTTTTACCGCCTTGAGAAACATCTATTTCCGATAGAATTGTGTTGACAATTGTATGTACTAAAAGTGGTTTAAGTGTTTCCTCGAGTTTTCGATAACATTTTTCTAAAATCTCTATTCGAGATTCCAGCTTTGTCTCATGGGGAAGATTTGTATTTATATCACTAGTCTGTTCATTTTGACATGCACTACATACGTAGCAAAGGCCGGGAATATCAACGTTGTTAATGAACAATACCACTTCCTGAGTTAGGGCTTTATCACAGTTGGCATGTATTTTACCCAGGCAGCCAAAACATTTAACCAAATCAGATCTGGCACTTACTCCTTTGTTACAGATTTGACAGACATCACGTGCTGCATTCTTTGTCTGGTTCTTCAAGGTCATCCTTCGCGTCATTGTTACAATCCAGCGAGTGATGAATCAGTGAACTTGGCGATGAGGTTGTTTATAGACCGATAGCTACTGGTGGAGTGAATGCGTTGATCGTAGTGACGCGATCGAATAGGTAATAAGCAAACGATTTTAAATCAACGTGATGCTGTTCAACAAGTTTCGATCTGACAGAGTTGAAAAAACTTTCAGTCGATTGGAAATGATGTGAACTTTTCAACAGTAGCCGAACAGGACCGATATTCTCAATCGCTAGAGATATTTCACGCGTGGGTAAATTTGGTTTAAAACTTGATTTTCAAGTATTCAC
>JACCGJ010007737.1:0-21425 GCA_013407085.1 Atriophallophorus winterbourni
TGAGATGGTAATTCGGTTAGAATTACCATCATTTCGAATATCCAGGATTTTAATATTCTCTATACTCTTCCGTGGGATTGCACGGGCAAGTTTGAAGAATACATTGTAGTAGTGAGTCTAATGGTAATCAAGCATTCCTATGCAACGAAATAAAAAAATAGACCTTCGTTTATATTTGATGTGATTTAGGAAGTTTCATGTGGATGATACAAGTGAGGATTCTTGTCTCTTTGAGTGTTTGGTAAATGTTGTATTTTGCCTAGTGGAGTAGCTTGTTATGATGCATGACAGTGAGAGCTGTATGCACGGATGTGCAATTATGCAGTATTTCTGTGCTGTGTGGCTAACCGTGCCAAATTGATTGGCCACCGGTAGTGAGCTGCATGCTGAAACAGGCTGGAGTCTCACTACCATTTCTAATTTCTGCCTCATATCTATCTAGGCCTGAACAACCTGACAGTATCTTAGCCCACGTGCAGTCTCTGACTGTACGGCACTTTGCCTGGATCAGGCTTGTGCTTTCAAACCAAGAGAGCTGTCATGCTGATGTCGCGCTACTCGCTCACAATATTTAATTGAATTTGTGTTTGATTCGAGTTGTGTCTATGCTTAAATGCTTATAAACTTTTTAGGTCACACTCTTTTCAGCGGTCTATGCCTAGGTAACCTGACAGTATTTTAGCCCCCGTGCAGTCTATAACTGTGCAGCCCTTTGCCTGGATCAGGCTTGTGCTTTCATGCATGTCATACATACTCTTTTTCAATCTGTTTAATATTTTATTTTGTCGTGATTGTATATCAGTTATGCACTGAATACTTACGTGCTTCTAATATAATTCTATCCACGCTGCTGCTGCTGTAGTCTTTGGTATTTTTAGAGTGCTACTTTAACCTACTCGTCAAAGAGAAATTTACAAAACTACATGAAATCGAGTATTCAGTGTGCCAGCTTGCCGCCTATGAGACGCTAGTCGAGAAATATCTTTCTGGGTTTATTCAAAGTTCTCCTTTCGCACGTCTCATGAGGCTATGAAGTTGTCGAGTTTGAGGCATTTGGACTCAAGGCGCACATGGTCGAATAGCTCATAATAGAAGGAGCCTAGTTTCACTGCGTCAGCTAAAACTTTCGCTCTTACTTTAAGTTTCAGTAAACTAGCCTGAGCTTGAAAATTCGTTTTCGTTGAGCAAATTCTTCCAACTTATTCAGTTGACGGGTTCCATCCATGAAGAGGTGAATGAGTTTATCGCTGAATCAGATAATACTTTCATCATCAATAAGAAATGACGCCTCTCACACTCGACCGAACGCTTTCAAGAACAGCAGCAACAGCCAGGCAGCGTAGATCGTCTCTTAATCTGTTTCAAAACGATTGGGCGAATCAGTTATCATATACAAGTCTTACTTTCGTTAACACGTGATTCTTGGTATTATTATGGGTTCCAAATGTATCATTTTCTTGACGAATCGTGGATCCGAAAAATGCAAGCTCCCCTCCGTCCTGGCATAGTTTGTGTCATCCGTAATTTTATTCACGCGTCATACGCCACACGTAACAGTAGCGGACAATAGCCATCTTTTCAGAGTTCAAAGAGGCATTTGAACCAGTAGTGTCTTGTCCAGTACTTTGCTGTGCAAATTTTTCACAAAAGTATGTTTGTGCTTTATGCGACCACAAGGCTGTCCAATTTCGCCTTTTCTATTGGATTTTGTTAGTGTTACACTATTATGGAATTATGCAGCGAAGTTCGAAGTTCAAATTCTGTCCGGTTTTGTGTTTCTCATTTGAAATACGCGGATGCGATTGTCCTGCTTTTTGACTTGTACAAATGATGTACATGCTCCTCTAAACAAACCATTTAGTATTGTGCCAGCATTCGAAATGCGTTTTGCACCCGACAAGTGCAGTGTTCCGCTGGATAGCATCGAGTAATCAAACAGTGCTTCAAGCGCTTGAAACTAGTTTGTTTTACGTATGTCGGTTGTTGTATCTACATGGTTAGATGACGAGGTTTCAGCACGCAATTCTGAAGCGACTGTAGCATTTCATACCCTGGTCGCCTCTGGCGTCACTATTACTCACCGGTAAAGTCTACAAAGCGACGGTTCGGGCTATGTTACTGTATGAGTGCGAAACTTGGAAGCAACACAAAGGGCACACCCGACGCCTCCAATTATTCGATAGCCTGTGTCATTATAACATTTTTAGAGTTAGTTGGTGCCATCCAATAGGTAACGGCACTATCCGTTGTATGCTGTTGGGTTGTATGGGTTGGGTCCAATTTTTCGGATGTACGCCACGTGACATTAGAAACGGACGGTCTTGTTTCGCAGGGGCTATTTACATTCACGGACATGTCTGAAAACCATGTTCTGTGGCTGTCTTGTTCTAAGCATAATCTGGTAACGTTTACTTAATCTTGTATATTGTCAAGTGGAATGTCGTGGAACGCTTGTTTTCGTGCAAGGATGCTGTTATGCTTGTGTTTCTCTATTCGTCCCCCGAACGAATGCATGTTTCATTCGAGGTGTATGCATGTGATCTCAATGTGTATACGCTCAGTTGTCTACGTATTGCGTAGCATTTAAAACCATTCTTGTCCTTTTCGTTTTTAGGATTTTATTGTCATGCTTGTGGGGCAGTTAGGTATTCTCTTCTTGCTACATATATTATGCTCTCCCTAATGATGTTCGTGTCATTTCCATTTGTTAGGTGGGACTTAGTACCTCTCAATGCGTCAAGTTTTCAGCTGGACTTGGGCAACCTTCATCGTCAACTCTCGTCTTCTGATGTGGTCGGTGGCGAAGGAGTTTCCTCCTATGCTGAAAACTATTGTTCCGTATTATACAATCATACTACGAAAGCCTCGCAATTTGGTTGTTATGTAAACCTTTATCCGATCGTATTCGAGGTAAATTTTCGCGTTTTATCATTTTTATTCTCGTTTGTATTTGTCTCCTGTGAAAACGTTATTCAGCCTGCGATTATGATTATATATACTAACTCTATAATGCATCGGTTATCGCGCACGATAAGCAGGCGATCAAGAATCAAACCAGGCGTATTCTCTGGATTGGCTCACTCTGCCCTAGATACCGTTGATGCTTTAGTAACGTCTTACTCACTTGTATTCATATCGAGTTTTACCAAATTCGCCACGTTCGGAATTATTAAATGAAATGACTGTCAAAGAATATATGGTTGGACGGGAACTTTGTCAACTAAACGAAAACAAGTCCCCAGGCGCAGACAAAATTACCCCTGCCATACTTCTCAGGTGCCGCGTTGCTTTGACTGTTCCTCTCACGCGCTTATTCAATTTCAGCCTACATGGAGGAAAAACATTATCGCAATGGCTAGCAGGGATGATAACTCCTATTTATAAAGGTGGTAGCCGTTCAGACGCAGCAAACTATAGACTGGTAACGATACCTCCGGTTATCTCTGGAATGGAACGCATTATTACTGCGCGCATAAGAAAACATTATTTTGACCGCAGCACAACACGGTTTTTGAAGAAATCGCTGCTGTTTATCTGACCTTCTTACAACGCTCGAGGATTGGACCAAAGCACTAGACGAATAAAAAAGCTCGAAGCTTAAGGAATAACTGTTGCTGAATTGGATAAGGGAATATCTTACTGATAGAAACCGAAACCTTACCCCGTTTAATTAATACGTAAGTACGTCCTGTTATCGAATATTCCATCCAGGCCTGTGCACAATGGCTGAGGATGAATATCGAACTACTTGACAGGATTTATCATCGTGCGACAAAGTTGGTGTCCTGTTAAAGAAACGACGGATACGTAGTGACCTCCTGTTGGCATTCAAAATCTTGCATACTGAGAACCATCCCCTTAAACACTTGCTAAAGCCCAATGGCCTTACTCGAACGCGAAAATATTCAAAGGCGTTAAGCATTCCGCACTCGATTAAATTCATTGCAATTTTTTTTCTCGGTAAGAATTTGCTTAGTATTATGCCTGTAGAAATTACACGCTCGGAATCTGTTGAGGTTTTTCGCTTCTAAACTGGATGTGTATATGACGAACCATGCGGTGACTGTTCTTATTGATTTCTGAGAGATTTAATAATTTTACTCCATATACCTCGCCCTATGGTCATTGTTAAGCTTGCTGCCTTTTCTACCATAAAACTTTCTGAGTTCTGATCGTGCACGCAGCCTGTATTGTAGTGATACGGTTAAGGGAGTATTTATGTGTGAAAGTCTGATTCAGCACAGTCATAGACTGCGCGTTTACTAAGATACTGTCAGGTTGACAGGCCTAGACAGGTAAGAGGAAATAGAAGTGGTAATGAGACTACAGCGTGTTTCAACATGCCGATCACCAAATCAGCAGATTTTCAAGATAAGTCTAGACGCTTTTTGACCCTTAACCCGTGCACCGAATAAAACTATACATCTTGACCCCATGGATCTACATTTTTCATCCCACCAATCGAAAATTTTTTTGCCCTTTTGATTTTTACCTGATTCTTGAACGGTTCAGTAAGCAACCGAATCCAGTTTTTGCTTTTTATATTATTCGTAGTTCCAATATTATTCTGTGGTTTTTTGTAAAGCTATATGCTTTTTAGACCATTAAAAAGAATTGTATTGAACTTATTCATTAAAAATTAACGCATAGCTTGGAAAATCAAAAACATAACGCGAAACAAGCTTAAAGGTGATTGCAGCTGAAATTAGCCCTTTCCTTAATTTAGGAGAATACTGTCTCCGCGCAGTTCTACACAGAACACAAATCGTTTAAAACATGAAGTTTAACGACTATTATCGACTCTCGCTATTCCTTCATTTGATATTGCTACATTTTCAGCTGATCCATTATCTCACTGTGCAGTCGTGCAGTGCTTCCTACGTAAAACCGCGTTAAATTGATTTGCCTCCGGCAGTGAGCTGAATGTGGTATCACAATGGAGTCTCACTGCCATCATTTCCTTTTATCTGTCTAGGCCTAAGTACACCTACAGTATCTCTGCCCACATACAATCCATGAAGGCAATTTGCCTGCATGCTTACCGTCAACTCCACTCTGTTCGCCTATTCCATCGCCGTGTTGTGTCATTTTCATTATCCATTTTGCCCACACCAGTTTTGAATATCCGCTATTACCTTCATTTCGTTTCCATTAAGCAATGCAACCGTACCGAATGCCCTTCAACGGTCTCCACATCTCGTGCAGTTGGCCCAGTCGGTACATTTTTCCTCGTCGTTTTCTTCCTGGTTCTCCTTGTTGTGTTGGTGCTTGCTACGTGGCGATGTCGGGCCCCTATACGAGCTGGCTACACGAGGTACTTCGACCCGCCCTCCTTAAACCCGAAACGCAAAATGACTGTCCACTTTTACATGCCGGCAAATCAATCTGAAACCCTCGACGTCAACGCCCCACCACAATCTACCAATGACGCTTCGGCTACCAACGCTACATTCAATTCCAAATCACCACAGTCTTTATTAGTTCCTGTGTCTGCTCCGCAAGTGCCAGGTGCCCCTGTTGGTTATATGAATCCATTCCACAACGCAACAGCCTTCCCGGTCTTTGAGGACGATGACGTGTATGAATCGGAACAAGAGATCTGAGCGCACTTTCCGCATTGTTTCTGTTTTTTTCCACACGGGCTTTCTGTTCAATTCCAGATCAGGGCACACTGCTTTTCTTCAAAGCGTTCTCTATTGCCTTTGTGTTGCACTTTTCCACGCTTTTGCATCTATTTGCACGTACACTGATCTGTTGCTTCGTTGATTTGTACTACTTGGTTGGAAATCTTTGGTATAATATGTTTGATGTTTTAATCTTGATTACGTGCAAAGGCCCAGACAGATTCTGTTGTGATGTGGGGAACCCCGGGGTAGTGATTACTGCTAATTACCATTTAACTACTCATCTGCCCTTCGTTAAAATTTGTGATCTTGTGATATTCAAACATCTGTTACATCCGACGTGTGAAGTAAATGATTAACTTGGTACATGGAGCGAAACGGTCGTACTTGCAGGTGAACAGAACTCCTACGGGCGAAGAATGCTTCGAATATTTTTGCTATTATGTTTTACCATTTTCGATCAATTTCAGTCAGAAATCTTAGATCAACGTAAGAAAGCTGGTCACAAACACATGGTCAATGTTTGTGGTTGTTGAAGTCTGTGTAGTTGTGACACCCTATTGTAACTGATGTGATGAGCCCATTTTCAATGAAGGGGTAAAATGGAAGCTTGGTTTAAGAACTAGCTTAAGTTCGTTATTACTTATTCCTGATCTGCAGAAATAACACAATGCGATGGTGTTATCGTTCAGAATTTCAAACTTTGTGTTCAATTACTTTGTGGTTTCCATTTTTCATGTGTTCAAAGAATCACTTCTTTCTCGAATCAGTCAATCAAAATCAAGATTCAAAATGGTGATTATCATTCAGTGTCATGCGTCTTACTGAACAATCGTTCCATCTTCTATGTTCCATCGGTTCATGAACTTCTTTCAGGAAGCCCAGTCGTATTGGAATCATTTTGTGCTGTGTTCGTGACTTGTTTCACTACAAACTGAACGTTATCATAATCGATTGGATGGTCAACTTCTATCGACGGAATTATTGTCAATACACTCTGGGGCGCTTGTGGATAATTAACCACTGGATGGCCGGTGCAATTGCGAGAACATCTGTATTCTTTTGGTATGGACCCACTCGTCCGCTCCTCGGAATCGGTACAATCGCTGACCTCTGAATCGGAATCATACGTTTCAAGAGAATCTTCATAGATCCCGCAGCAATTAGCCTTTCTGCGACCCATGCCAGAATTGATTACTGTTCCTTCTGTCCATAGTATTCTGAAATTTGTGTTTCTTCTGACCAGATTCTCGGCATCTTCAGAATTAGAGGACTGTTCATTCGTGTTGTAGGCTCTTAATAATAATGTCTGGAAGAAGGAAAATTGAAGCGTCCTAATGAGTCGAAAATTGGCTAAAATATTAAATGGTGTATACTGGGTACGAAACCAATTATTAGCAACTAAGTCATAGAATAACGGATACATGTGTTTAATTTAGGATTCATTCAGTGCTACAAATCAGTGATGTGAGGTAAAGCGGGATGTGTCATTCTGGAAAATTTTGTTGAGAATTTTTTTACCCCGAAAATGTGAAGCCACTAACTTATGTGCATACGTGATGGCTTGAACAGATCAAGGATATGGTTTACTCGAAGTGGCTTTGTTTGGGATAGTGTTGTTAGGTTCAAAATGTCAATTTACAAGTCCAGTTTAGGTGGGGATGTCACGATAGTGTGCTTGCCTTTCTCAAAATTTTCGGCACCTTGCTGTGTCAGTTGGAATCTGTTCTCAAATTTAAATCCCTACCACAACCAGATATAAGTGTCATCATTATATATCGCGAAAAATGTTGACTTCGCAACATCCTGTATAGGGAATGAGAACGTTTCTGGTTCCAATTTTACTGTGAGATCATACAAAAACTAAATTTGTCCTGTATTAATTGACGCTCAATTCTTCAAATTACTAAGATATAAACCAAAATTGATCGTGAGTATAAGTGCAGTGAATTTGGGCAAAACAACATATTGAGGTATAAGTTTATTGCTATGTAGTGGATTATTCATACGGACAAATCTTGCAATTATCGGGTCAATTGCATCTGAGTTATTATGATGTAGCGTTTTTGTTTTCTAAATGATCAGGCTCGTTGTTTAGTTAATTTGCCTATTATACCCATCGGTTATGAATCATATTGTGACTGACAGGATGACATGACTCCGGTTGATTGTCGGTTTGGCAGCCACGAGATATTTTTCTCGCTGCTACAATAAAGTGCTACGAAGCACTCAATTTTACCATTTTGAAGAAGATGCATGCATGTCTGATCACGATCAGGTAAGCATTGCGTATGTTAGCTCGGTTCGTATGGCGTCCAAATACTGAATAGTGAGCCGTTGATACCTCGGGCACTGGATATGCACTAATGATTATTTCAAACGAGAGTGACGCTCGAGTCATCCATTTTGGACCGATGTGAGCAAATTTATTAACTTTTTGGAGAATGTGGTTGAAATGATATATGTAAAATGACACCTGACGATTATCTGGATCATATGGCTTTATCTACTGACAAGATAACAAATCAAAGTTTTCTTCAATTCAATGTCAGCATTTTTCTGAACAATTACCCCAATACATTGCAGTACTGAAAGCTCTCTGTTTATAAAATTTGTAATACTTTGCTATAAAAACCCGCCGTACCTGATGCAAGCCCACGTTTGATCCCAATGGATGCTGCACATCTATCGTTTCCGTCATTGACCGCGGTCCATCCATTTGATATGTTTGAAAATGAAACTTAGTTTGCCCGCTAATCAAGCTGTGGAAGCAAAACGGCGTTTATATTATGATTTTCAGCAATGTAGCCTTCTTCATCTTTTATGATTTTATAGCTTCTAGTAGTACTTCGGCAATCGTTTGGGAACTCGGATACGCCGTTTGAAAATACTTTTAAAAAATTAACCGATCTCCACTGACGAGTCTTTTACGTGCTACATTAAATTTGTAAGCAAGCGTATTGTGGTAGTTGCAGCAACACAACCGACCGCAAACAGACATCTTTTGTCGTAGTGGTTGTTTGTTTATTTTCACGGCAGCTCTCTTCAGAGAAGCATTTGGATCTTAGTGCTCGCTTTAGTTAATATCATACAATTCTTATGCGATACAGATATAGTAAAATAGAAAATACACATGCTGTTGTGTTGCAATGTGTTTTGAACGAAAGATGCTATAGGTTGTATTAGCCAATGTTACAAATGATCAACGCCAGATGACAGGATTGGAATTCCGTTTGAGTTTGAGCGTCTACATGAAAGGATAACTTCGTGTTAATGATTAACTGAAATTAAAATATTCTGAGTAAAATAGAAACACCTTGACTAGATAATTTGTAGTTTCATGTAAACAAATTTGTGGTGGATCATAATCTCACGGGATTATTAAAATGTGCAGTTTACTTGTGGCACTTTGCCTGAATCAGGCTTGTGATTTCACACATACATAACCGCCAGACTTCGTGGATTCTGGTTGTATTCATGTATAATAATCCCGGTTCCGAGCTCCACAAGGATATTGTTTTCTAGAGTTCCGGGACAGGCCTGGATTAGCTGTTAGCCATATGTATACGAGTAAATTTGCTTTGAAATTGTGTCGCCTGACGTTAATAAGTAGTTCCGCTTTAAAGGGTACAATTATCAGAATTCGTACGTTGATAGTTTGATCAATCTCCATTATGTCCGTCCGCTAACAATATTGTTAAACACGCATATTTCCTTTCTAAATTGGTTTTAGTACCATATACTCCAAATCTTTTTGTTTTCACATTTTCACCAAGCGTAATCTGACCATCATTATTTCGGATTTCGATCTGGACATATTTCTTTGATGGTATATCAACTCTGTTCCTTCCATCTTCGGGCACGAACGGCTTTCGACACCCTGATTGATACTCGACAACAATTATTTCGAATTCATATCATGAAGACTCAACGATCACATTACAATTGAATAGTTGGTATTTTATCGCTATCCGTTGCTGCGGAAGTCGCAGATTTTGTATCCAATCATCATGTTGATATTTCTTATGATGCATTGAAATATGCTATCATTTTACTTATTTCATCCAATGAGGAGCAAAACATGTTAAATCTATTTTCCGGAGTCGAATAAGGCGATCATACACCATCACAGTTTTTACTATACATGTTGCAGCTACATAACAACGAAACAGTCGATGATAAAATCATGCGCAAACTATGGAAGCAGAGTGTATCTGTATAATTTAGCAGAGTATTTGTCAAAGTAGAAAAAGTCTTCACAACTGAGCTCTCATTGCAGACGAATTCCACAAAAGTTCCCACAACGCTACATTTTCGTACGAAAAACACACGACTCTCGATGATTCAAGTACACCGGTGTAATGCGACTTATTAATATTGAGGTTAGTCTTCCATAACTTATATCTTAAATTCCAAAACATTAAACGATTTGGTATTATTTTTAATTGTTTTCCTTATTAACCAGTGAAACGACACACAACTATTCAAAATACCACGATTCTGACACTATCCTCGCAGATTTGTTACGGCGCACAGTTATGCACGCCTTGCGCATTCGAATTAGCGTTTACCGAGCAGGATAAGTTACGGATAGGCACAAAACTGCGTTTTCTCATCGGAACTGCTGCAGAAATTAGCGTTATCTCACCCTTAAATTTGAAACTACGGGTGTTAAATTGCATAAAAATTCCCAACGTTGATCAGATAGATCTTTCTGTCGTATTTGGTCCCAGACGTAATTTTCCGCTATGTCAGAACGTTGATAGTAAGTACAGGTTTCTATGCCATTTTGATCTTTCTGTAAATATTGTTGGTTCTGAGTTGATCAACAACGTGACATATTTTAATTCATTGGGTGATTTTTGTGAATCCCCATTCGGACCATTCGAGTACTCATTTCTTACAAACGTTTAGCGTTTTGTGGATTAATGGCAGTATGTTTGGTGTTTCCTAACCGTGCGAGTTACAATCTACAAATCGTTTGTAAGTTATACAATCTCTTCGTTGTAGAATCACATACAGACAACTTCCTATCACTTCTACGCCCATAGACTTGTTAATTGGTTTCATCGAAGGTTCAAGACCGCATCGATGACAGAAATATACAAAATTGGACGGGAAATCTGCCATAAATCTACCTTGGTATAGTTGCCAATATCAAAAACCACATATGTTTCGCAAGGTGTTAGTTTACTTCATTTCCTCCGCCTGTCCTTTAAATGGATTCCATCTTCTGACGGTTCAGGTTACATTAATATTCTGGAATCTTCCAGTTTTTCACCACATACCGCTCTTGATCGCTCATACAGCTGTGACTTCAATTTACAAACCATTTTAATTCTGCTGCTAATGTTTTTGTTCAAATCGATCACACACACAAACCCCTACAAGCCCCATTTACTAGACATTTTAAACTTATTAGCTTTTGTGTGAAATACTTTGTGAACAAATGGAACGGTTCTCTAGATAGAGTAAATATAGAGATTTAAAGACAGCTCTCGTAAAACCAGTTTAAGACACTAAAATTTTCCTTCAACCTCACCTCTGCATATTTTCATTAATAAGCCATGGTCAGCGCAATAAACTCAGCCACGTAAACTCCATTTAACCTTGCAAATTCGTTGATAAATCCTCATTTGCAAATTGAAATTTAGATTTTATGTGAGGACTAATCTAAGTCCCACAGTCGGTGCAAAGCAGCACCTATAACTGCTTAGAATATTTATACAACATTCCAATAACAGCATGATTATAGTATATGTTTAGACTCAGATTTCATTAATAATTAGTATATGACGTTCGCAATGCAGGTCGAAAGCTCATCAGGTATGCGTATCCGTGACCTGACATTGGAACGCCGTACTGACATTGGGCTAAACCCATTTATTTGCGAATTCGTGGCTATATCCTCATTTGCAAATGAAACCCGTTCATCAGAATAGCGATTATGACAATGACTAGACTATGCCAATGAAAAAAATGAGAGGCGCATTACAGAGAGCAACACTCTGTCCTCTATAAAGAAGAAATAGAAGATGTGAACTTTATCGGAATTTGTGAAAGCGGAGGCTAGTATTTCTATTTGCCAGACCTAAAATAACTGACATTATTTCATCATCATTATTAATTACTAATTTCTGAAACGGAACGTCTTATTTTCTTTACTCTTTCAATCAATTATTTATAGGTGAGCACTAAGTAAACTATTGATTTCGGTTACCAATTCAAGGTCAAATATCTAATAAAATATACTGAATAAAAAAGTTAAAATTACAGAGATTGTTGTTGAGTTAAAACTCATTACTCTCTAAAATATACATTTTCATTCGAGAACCCGACACGCGATATTGATTTTTTCTCGTTCTGTACTGAAACCACCTTATGAGCACAATGAGAGTTCATCTAATAACGAGACAGAAGAAATTTCGTTACAATACGGTATATGAGGTCTCTTGCAGCGTCCGTTTTTCCAGTTAGAAAAGTTAGTGCTTTTTAAATAGTATCTTGCAGGTTTTGTCTTTTTGATTCTCAGCCAACCGATTCGCAAAAAGATAAACATTATTTCAGTCGTTTAGTAGCTAGTTCCTGTCAAACTCAACACAGATTTAAACATATGTGTTGCACTCAGTAGTTTGTACTGTAATACTGGAATCACACTGGTTAAAACCGCAAAGCAATGCATTTAAGCAATCGTTTGGAATACTCCATTGAAGTAGAGCATGTATGTCTTAGTTCAATTTCAATATATAGTCGCCAGTCAGGTTAAATAGAAAAGCTATGGCGACTGTTATATCATCTGTAAACAAAAAAATCTAAAGCGTGTTTCTACATATAATATATCTCTCATTAAAATCAAGGAGAGCAATGGACTTAAAACACTTTCTTGTTCAACTCTGCTCAGAATAGGCAAAGTTCGTGAACGGTAGCCATTTAAATCTACATTGAAATTGCTACCAGGTTGGAAAAATGTGGACCACGAAGAAGGTTTTCTGCCTACTGCAGATTATTTTGCTAAGAGTAGATTATATGGGACCTTGTCAAAGTCTTGAGTAATATAAATGAATTAAACTATGACTCCTAGGCCTCAATCTAGTGATCGTGTTACATAATTAAGAAATTTAATTTCACAGTTGATGCAAGATATTTAATTAGGAATATGTGCTAATTTGAAATGAAGTAGTTCGGTGTCAAATATGCTAGATTTGCCTGTCTGAAAAGCTTTCCGAATATTCTAGATAGAAATAGTGTGTGATTAATGGATAATTGAAAACCGTATGTAATAATCCTGACTTGTGTCTAGGTACAACAACAACATGCTTCCATTTAAACGGGAAGGTTCCTGATTTGATAAATATATTGAACAGATTGAGTAGTAATTAAGGGTGTGTGATCACCACTGGATTAGATTTGGTAATATTACATGCAATGAAAAATACAAGAAATTCTTCACAAATAGCAAAACAGCTCGTTAATTACTGAACACTTATAACCAGATGTGTTTAATTTGATTATGTAGCTTATGCTTTCTAAATTTCCTGATATTTTAAAGTTAATTAATCTGGATAAATCTGTCTGACTTTCAGGAGAGTTGAGGGCTGTACACTTATCGAATATCACTCCTTCTTTCAAGGTTTATACTACTTTGTCCTATTGTTCTTACGCGTGCAGAATAGAAGATATGTCATGCTTATCACGAGCACATGATAAGTATGCAATGTGCTTTCCTATCTTTCCGATTAGCTTTACTCTGTCAGAAACTCAGAAACTCAGAAAATTGTATGATAGAAAAAGCATTAAGCTTAACAATAACCATAGGATGACAAGGTATATGGAAGATATAATATATATATATATATATATATATATCTATCATTATATTATCCTATACATATCTCTCTTCTGCATATATATATATCTATATGTCGTGCCGGACTCGCGGATTGCCGATTCTGTCGGATTCGGCAATCATTTTTGCCGATTCCGCGGAATGGTGGGGGGGGGCCAAAAATTTCGTTGCTGATTCCGTCTGAATCAGGCACCGGTATGTGCTGAAATGTGAACCTCATTGTGTCGTTTCGACCACTGCCCTATTCCGCAGATTCAGCAGCCGATTCCGTGGATTCGGCAGCTGATTCTGCGGAATCGGCAAGCTACGTTTTTACTGTATTTCAGCCTTTTTGTCCGTTATAAATTAGCGAGATTTTTATGTGAATTCACTTTAGATTTAATATCAGAAGTTCATTTTCACTGCATTTTCAAGTTGCCGAAATGCATGATTGATTTTCAAGTGGAATATTAACATTGTGGTCACAGGGAACGTGTCTCACACAACAGTCTATTAAAGTATGTTGATTGCTTGTGATTATGCTTTCAATGCATTTTCAATTTGCCGAAATGCATGAAAGATTTTCAAGTGGAATATTAACATTGTGGTCACAGGAAACGTGTCTCACACAAAAGACTATTAAAGGCTGTTGATTGATTGTGATTATACATTTTATATCAGTGCTTGCAGAGACAGCATCATGGAAGTGAATGTAGCAAACCAACGGGCTCGGTTTCAAGAAACAGTGGCCTGCGAAAAGATGTCTAAATTCACAGTGCCTAATCGGGAAGAATACACCTCAATGCTTGCAACCTTGTGTGGCAGTGAACGATCCAAATTATTCTACTATCTTCGGGAGAAATTTGCAGTCGTCGAAGTTGGCGGTGTCAAGAAAATCGTCAAGGTAAGCCTCTTTATTTCTCTTGCACACACAAATTTTTGTCATCGATTAATGTTGTCGTTGGCACCATCAACATCATCAACAAAAACAACAACAGCATCATCCTTAGCAAAATCAGTTTCATTAGCTCTGTAAACTTGTTTCTTTTTATTCTTTCAGAGCCGAAAAAATGAAGCTGATCCACTTCACTACCTTGCCGTTCTGGACGAGCTCTTCGACATAATCTACGAAGCTCACGTGTCGACTGGTCATGGCGGTGAAAAAAAACCAAAAGATTTCTTGATGACAAATACGCAAACATACCAATGAAGATGGTGTCCTTCTTTTTGGCTGCATGCGAGACATGTCAAAGAAAGAAACCCTTACCGAACAAAGGAATTGTTGTAAAACCCATTCGGTCACGAAATTACTGTGACCGTGGTCAAGTTGACTTGATCAATATGGAATCAACACCAAGTGGAAATTTCGTACAGATATTAAGTTACCAGGATCACTTCACCAAGTTCTTGGTACTGAAACCATTAACGAGTAAAAGGGCTGCCGAAGTGGCGTACCACCTCATAGATATATTCACATTCATGGGTGCGCCCAGCATTCTTCAGAGTGATAACGGTAGAGAATTTGTGTCGGATGTGGTCTCAGAAATGAAATCCATGTAGCCCAACCTGCAGCTAGTTCATGGGCGCGCGAGGCACCCACAAAGCCAGGGATCTGTGGAGCGGTCTAATGCTGATGTAAAGCAGATGCTTATTGCTTGGACAAGCGATAACAATACAACGAATTGGGCAGATGGCCTACGTTTCGTGCAGTTCCAAAAGAATAGCTCATCACACAGAAACCTGCAAAACACGTCTCCATTTGAGATTTTATTCGGACAGAAACCAAGACTAGGATTGCAGAAAACGGTTTTACCTGCAGGCGTTCTCGCTCACATAACAACAGAGGAACAACTGGCGGTGGCTCTCAGGGAGATCCATGGCATGGAAGCTGCTGATGAACCAGCTGTTGAATCCGGGGAACAAGATCAGGCTTGTGAGGAACAAGCTGTTGCTGCCGGGGAACAAGATCAGGCTTGTGAGGAACAAGCTGTTGCTGCCGGGGAACAAGATCATGTTGATGAAGCTGTAGAAAGAGCTACAGGTATTGCAGATGTTTTCTCAAAGCACACCTAGATGATAAGGGCATGCAGTGAGAAGGCTACAAGCGGACAAAAAAAGAGCCGAAAAGAAATGCTCGAAGCGAGCAGCGCCATTCCGCATCCTCTATCCGTGGGAGACTGCGTCTTAATCCCGGTTTCCGAATTCGATCGTGGACGACTAGACTGTAGAAATATTATTGGAGTGGTTTACGACATTACTGCAAGCGGAATGTACAAAGTTGCAACAAAACATGGAATGATCGAGGCAGCTTTCTCTAGAAATCAGCTGCAGAAGGCAGATAGTCAGCTGATGAGCCTTTCGGAAACGAGCGACATTATGCAATCATTTCGCAAGATTGCATCCCTTCATTCTGCCACTGGGGGACAAAGATTTGCAAAGTGTTCTTGCACAGCAAGGTGCGATTCCAGGCGCTGTAGTTGCAGGAAGAGCGGAACATTGTGCCACTCTCATTGCCATCCTTGGAACGTAAAATGTAAGAACAAATAGTGACAAAAGGAAAGACTTCTTTTAGAATTCATGATTGTACCACTATTTATTTAGGTCTGTACCGATTTATCTGGTTAATAAACCTATAGTGAATTCGCCCGACATTGTTTGTTCCATTTTGAACATCATCTTCATCGGCGAAAAATAAAAATCTCGCTAAGTTATAACGGACAAAAAGGCTGAAAGACAGTAAAAACGTAGCTTGCCGATTCCGCAGAATCAGCTGCCGAATCCACGGAATCGGCTGCTGAATCTACGGAATCGGCAGTGGTAGAAATGAGTTCCACATTTTCAGCAAATCGTTGCCTATTCCGCGGAATCAGCAACGAAATGCTCATTCCGCGGAATCGGCAAACTGATTGCCGAATCCGCAGAATCGGCAATTCCGCGATTTCGGCACGGACAATAAATATCAAAAAATATAAAATATCTCGAAAATCAATAGGGAAACTCGCATATCGCATGGTTCGTCATAAACTCATCGAGTTTGGAAGCGAAAACCTCAACAGATTCTGATCGTGTGATTTCTTCAGGCAAATATTTCCAAGTGAAACAAATTCTTACTTAGAAAAAATTACGACGTATATCCAATCGAGAATGCGGAATGCTTAAAGCCTTTAAATGTGATCGTGTTCGAGTAAGGTCATTGGGCTTTAGCAAGTGTTTAAGGGGATGGTTTACAGAATGCAGGATTTTGAAGGTCAACATAAGGTCACCACGTATTTGCCGTTGGGTAAAATCGGTTAGGTTCAGTTTTAACATTCGCTCTGTAAAAGGCACATTTCTGTACTAGGAGACTAACTTTGTAGCACGATGATAAATCCTGTCGAGTAGTTCGATATCCTTCCTCAGCCATGGTGCCCAGGCTTGGACGTATATACGTGTTAATTACACGGGTTAGGGTTTCGGGAGTAAATATCCGGAATATTCTTTTGAGAGGACTCAATATACGGCAAGCTTTATTGTACACCATCCGGCAATGCTGTCCAGACTTAAGGTTAAACGAAACACAGATACCAAGATCTTTTTCTGCTGTGGTCCAGACGAGGTCTTGCGTGCCAAGCTGATACGTGTGGTGAAAAGATTTTCCAAGCTGCAGCATTTTACATTTCGCAGGGTAAAATGGTAACTTATTTAACTTGGACCAACGAAATTAGATGCTTAGATTCCGTTGTATTGCCATACACTCATTAACAGACCTGACACGTTTCCAAATTTTAATATCATCGGCAAATAGTATCACGTTGCATCCAATATTCTCTACTATATCGTTCATATACACCAAGAATAGAAGTGTCAAGCACTGGCCTTGCGGAACTCCCCACGTGGACGGTTTCTATTTTTATATATGAGGTGCTGCCAACGCGAACAGGACGTGTCTAATCAGTAAGATATCCCTTATCCAATTCAGCAATATTCCCGTTATTTCATAAGATTCGAGCTTTTTAGTTAAAATGTCGTGGTTGACTCTGTTGAGAGCTTAGGAAATATCGATGTAGCATGCATGTACAGCCTCACCTTCGTCTAGTGCCTTGGTCCAATCCTCGAACGTTGTAAGAAGGTTAGATAAACAACAACGATCTCTTCGAAAACCGTGTTGTGCTGCGGTAAAATGTTTTGGTTTTCAAAATGTTCTCTTATGCGCGCAGTCACAACGCTTTCCATAAATTTAGAGATCACCGGAAGTAACTTCATTGGTCTGTAGTTTGCTGTGTCTGAACGGCTAGCACCTTTATAAATAGGAGTTATCATCACTGCTTTCCAGTGCGGTGGTAATGTAATTGTTGATAGTCATTTCACTTTGTAATTCGAAATGTGGCGAATTTGGTGAAACTTGATATGGGATACAACGCTTGGGATTGGAGACAAATGATTAAAACGTTGCTAAAGCATCTACGGTATCTTGGGCAGTGTGGGTCAATCCATTAAGTGTTAGTACAGAGAAAACACCTGGTTTTATCTTTGATCGTTCATTGACTATCTTGTAGAGAAGCTTGGGATTCTTTTCCATTCTCTTAAGCAAGTTCCATTGGAATTGCATGCGATCTTCTCTTACAAAAGTGGTGACTTGATTCGCTTCCAAGTTGCTTCCGTACCAAACTTCTTATAAGTTACCCAAGACTCTCGCATAACAGATAACCATTTCTTAGTTCTACGCCGAATAACAAACTGGTTGTTGTAGCTGCATTTGTGTGGTACAAAAATCGAGTTTTCGTAAATCTTCGAATTCAGATAATTTAGAAACGAATAGTAATATGAGCCAGAATCCATTGAATCAAACTCATGAGTGTGTGCATCACGGAGACTGATATTTAAGTATTCAAATTGTATTTTCCTCATGACTGTCGTCTGTTCGCTCGATCGTTCCGCACTACATATATATTCAAACAAAACCACCACATGATCACTATTTTCCAGTGATGCCAGGTATTGTATATCCTATACCGCGGTTGCCTCAGGCGTTAAGACAAGGTCAAGGGTTGAAGGTTGGTCAAGACCCCGACAGCGAGTTGGGTGGTTAACGTGATTGTGCAGTGAAGCAATTTCTAAAACTCCTCGAATTTATGTTCAATCCAATGCAGGGAGTGCTTACCTCTTGAAAACAGATGCGGGAGAATAAGATCGCCATTGATGAGCAATTTGGTAGTCTGATGTGTTGCCAGGATTCGATTAGCTTATCATTGAATGATTTTCGCATGATGGCGAGCGGTAAATGATGCCGATCGTACATTCATCTCCATTGAATAGTTTTACTGAACACCACATCGTATTAGGAAGGCTGAGGTCTGGATGATCGATGACGCTACACTGCGCTAAACGTTCGTGATAGTAGACTGCGACTCCACCACCAGATCTTTGATCGCGATCGCGACGGAGTAGTGACATTTTTGGAATCCAAAGCTCAGCGTTAGTCATGCAGGGCTGGAACCAAGTCTCTGTAACTGCAACCAAATCGGGTGAAAGTCTATCACAAAGCTCACATAGTTCAGCTGATTTGTATGTTAAACACTGAGCATTTGCATAGATGCACTTGATCGTATTTATCTTACACAATGTCGGATCGTGTAGTGTAGCTATTGGTCCGACTCGCGATGAGCCGGACCATTTTCGTTTTTTGGGATAACATTTTGACTTTCAGTAACAAGATTGAAATCAGGCTGTGGTTGCGATGGTTCTCTGGGTTTTAGTGAGGAAACACGCTTGGGCACGCTTAGTCTCACGTCTGGTGGAAGTTTTGAGCGGTTTGATTTCCATTCGGTATTCATAGCGATAGCCATTTCAGTCGTGAGAAAAGTGATTTTTAGGTACATTTAGCATGTCTAGTAGTGGATTTTTGCAGTAACTCCGGGATTTTATTATAAAAGATTCCTGTAATTACATTAGAATTATCAGAAAAGGAAAGATTCAGTACAATCTTCGTTTTTTTAATGAGGCTTACAAAGATTTTCCATTCTAAGTAACGAATTATAATTGGTTTTCAAATATTGCAAAACAATTCGAACTTTATAATATTATAATCGCCATTAAATGTGATGGTGATACGTTCATGCTGAATGGTGTAATATTTGGATTGGAGACCAAGTCAAGGATATTGTTTTTGCGTGTTGATTTATGGAATTAACCTGTGTATAAAGTAATAGTTTGATGGTATTTGAAAACCAATTGGGGAATATATCGGTGCTTTCTACCCAGTTACGTATAAACTTGTTAAAATCTATCAAAACTATTTTAAAATATAAGCATGGTAAGGAGAGGATTTCATGATCCAATCGACCAAGCCTTGAAGTTAAGTTGAAGTCTTTGCTGGTGGGTAGTGGATGCATCTAAGTAAGAGTTCAAAACCTGCTAGTGAAAGCTAGAGAGAACCATCGATATGATTGAAAACGGATGAAATGATGAAGTTTACCTGGATGTCAGAGTTGACATAAACAAGACGTCCCCTCTCCACGTTTTAAAACGCAGTCCCTCGTGCAAATCTGATAGATAGAAATCAACTGTTCAGAATCTGATTGTATATCTTGTGTCAATGATTCAGTCATAAGAACAATATCAGCGGAGTTAGCAAAAACATATGAACGTAAAGCTAGTAGCTTGTTTGTCATGGATCGTCGATAGGAGTATTTCTATTTTTAGAGGTTGAAAAATTCATAATCCGAGTTTTTGTCTCAGAAGATGCAACACTCTTGTATGGGATATTTTTTTGTGTTGGTTTATTGACAGAAGAAAGCAAAGTTAAAGATACATTTAACTATTGTGCTACCTTATCCAAATTCCATCCTTTTTTCTGATACAATCTGCACAGTCACAGCTGAATAAAACCTCAAGCTGGTTAGATTCAAATGTATATATCTATCAAGGTCACATGTTTAGATAAATTGCGTATACAAAATAGAAATAGGATGAATATCACAGTCGATTTCACTTTATATAGTTTGCAAACTTAAGTCAGAGTACATAACAATGCGAGGAAACTTCTGGAACTCATTACCATCACACGTTGTTTAATCACGTGCTATAAGGGGAAGCGGATATAGTTCGTATTTTGAATATCAAAAAATATGCTAGAAGTCACGGATCATCAGGCTGCATGCATTCCATTATTACCCACGTTTAAAAATGATTTTATTTAAGACATCCGACAGAATATGTATTGCCCGAAGACGCCCTCAACAAGCTGGAATATGGAACAGTTAGTCATCATAATACGATGATACACGATTGTCCACAAACAACCCATGAAACCATGGATGAAGAGGAAATACGCGTGGAAAAGGGTGTGTATATTTGAAAATTCGGTAATCGACATAACAAAGTACGAGAGTAAATATATAATTAAAACATTTTCCGCCTAGAGCATTGTCATGTCGGGCAAATGATTGATCTTATTCGAATTAGTAGCAAGTGATTAGTTCTGGTAGAACATGTGTAACTGGAGCAAAGGTAGTTTCAAATTAGATATACCGGTTTAGACGTAATTTAGCACTTGTGGAAAAATTCGTATGTGAATGCGTCTCGCGTGAACAAATCAAAATGTTTTATTTTTGGTATGTCAGCATACGCATCAGTCTTATGCAGTTCTATCCCGGTAAGTATTGGGAAGTTACAGTTAGATCAGAAGATGTTATCATAACGGTCAAATCTTTTGTGATATAATGAAGCATGGATATTGTTTTCTTTGGGTCAAATTGCATATTTTATCAGGGTCAGAAACATGAAATTCGTTTGTCCATACATTGACAGAGTTTCGTGTACGAAAGTTGCTTTCCAATCAGCTGTTTATCTGGTAACTGCAGAGTGTTGCTGTTGAGGTATATTCTGCGTTTTTTAACATATGAACGAGGAACTAAGATGTTTAGCGTCACGGCATTTGGGATGCTCTTTGGATTTTGACAATCATCTTTGCACTCTCCGCCATTTGGCACACGCCT
>JACCGJ010007743.1:0-70171 GCA_013407085.1 Atriophallophorus winterbourni
AAGCGTCTTGAGTGATTGTCTGTTTGAACACCGTTGTTCGTTGTTCGAAGCCAATGTATCAGTGGCATTCAAGTATAACATTGTTTACCACTTATCCTCTGATTCATAGCTCACTGAACCTTATATTACTGTCTCAACCTGAAGATGGCAAACAGCCAGAAACATGTATTGGCGTATTAGTCCGGGCGGATGTGAGCAACACATCACTTTGGTCATCCATAAGCGCCTTGAGTGCTTGACCACGTATCACTATGTGATTCTGTGTTTGAAATCCGTGGTTCATTGTGCGAACCATATGTAACATTGACATTCACGTATAACATTGTTAACCACTTATAGACTATGTCAAGTCTCACAAAAACGTATCTTACTGTCTCCACCGGATGACGGTAGTGGTGTTCAAGTGTGGAGGATGTGAGCAACACATTACTTTGTTCACATGGTTTGAGCTGCACTAATTGTAAGTCGTGTAAAAAAATCATGATGCATAATTGGAAGTAAACGTGATTAGGTAAAATGTGCGAACGAATCATGTTATGAATAATCCTTCTTAACTGTGGAATCGAACATCATTTCGTATAAATAACGAAACTACAGTTTTTGTAAAGACGTAGAAAAATGATGTGATCAGTTGTTATGTATGATTAATATCCTGTGTGATGAAGAGGCTATACCGCTGAACGTTTGGTGATTCAACTGAGAACAAGAGCTTGAACTCTCAGATATCAGCATTTGAGTGATGCTAATTATAATTAGTATTTTTGATGCCTACCAATTTTTCCAACTATAAGGCACCTCGGAATAACGTAAGACATTTCAATGACATATTTCAGCAAAAATGAAATGAACATGTATTTAGTATTTAGCTACAATAAATCGCCTGTTTCATTCAGGATGCAATTTTGCTAGATGTGGTTTTCATGAAATCGATTCTCGGTTATTAGATATAAGAAAGATAAAAAAATAAACACTCCTTCCCAAAGCACGAATTGTGAGAGATTTCAACGTTTCCGATTAAGGTTTTAATCAGTTCATATGGTGATAAAATTACTCGCTTACTTGGATGAACGACCGTAATATCGGAGGCAATGATAGTTTTCGTTTGCAGGCAAAATGAAACCAAGATAAACCACCTTATAGCAACCATTTTGATAAATAAATGTACAAGGTTTAAACTACCAACGTATAAATAGCCATCAGACAAGTATTGGAATGTGTTTTGCAGAAATACTCACACGTTCTAATCAATATTTGATGATTGTAATAAAAGCTCACTATCCGCTGGTAATGACGGTAAACAGCCAGAAACCATTATTGGAGTATGAAATGGGGGTGTGAACAACAAACTATATTGCTAGATTATAAGAGTCTTGATTGCCAAACGATTTATTACTTTTGATTCTGTATTTGAACATCTTTGCTCTTTGTAACAAATATATATAACAGTGGCGTAGAAGAATACATTCGTTTATAAAAATACAGCTGTTTCTACGATCGGTGAATCCGATCTTACTGTATGCAGATGATGACAGCAAACAGCCTGAAATCGGTAGTGATGTGTAAGCGATGGGGATGTCATCACGAAAATATATTGTAGACCTTATTTTGTTTTGAACCAAGAGAAATGCAATTTATCTAGGAAGACTGCGCGATTTTAATTTTAATTTGCATATATATATATATATATGGATGTGAACGGAAATCGTAGGTAATCCATTCAATCGGGCTCAATTGGCATCTTTAGCTACTCGTTCGGTATACCGGATGACCATGATTGCGCTAATACACCAGTGGACGAACGCTTCTAAAGATGGTACATCATGTAAACTCAGCGGCTATGTCTCGCATCCATAAAGCAGTGCAACGCTGATTGGTGCTTGATAAACACGTATCATTTTTAGGCTTATTCCGTGCCTTCACCAAAGGGTGCCTCTTAACTGCAAATACATATTGCACGCACGACCGTCCCTTAACTTTACTTCAACTTTCGCCTTTTGGGCAACATACTTGAACCGAGTTATTTTAATACCGGAACGTACTCCATTCGTAAACACTAAACGTTAAGTTGCTGCATGCCTGATGTCAGGGTATAAATAATTGCCTTTGATTTTGTTACGTATATGTAGATGCCGACCTTTGCAGCAGTGCTACTAATGCGGTTTAAAATCCTGTTCAGCATTTCGGCATTTTACCGTAGTTGAGCTAGAATATCCAGAGATCTGTTAAAACGTGAACCCCATGATAGTGGTCCAATACCTGTTTCATAATCCAGTCTACTAAATAGTTCAACAGAACGGACAACGTTACGTGACTCCTGTGTGTAAATTAAATGCGGGTGATTCTTCACGGTAGACGCAAACCGGAGCGCTTGTAAATTGTCATAGGCTCCAATTAAGATAGAGAGCTTCAAGGGATCCCATCCGTTATCTTGATGTCCCATAAACAACCACGGTCTGGCCTACGCCTACGAACCTGGGGCGAAACACAACTTGGTTGACACTAATGCGCATATTTCGTACTGCGGAGAACCGATTAAGCGGTATCGTCGCCAGCACTTTAGCTGTGATATAGATAAGTCGTATTGCGTGGTAGATCCAACACAGATATCTATCAACATTCGGGTATGGTAGGATGCTAAACACCCCCCAGTCTGATGGAAAAACATCCGTCTCTCAAGTCGAACTAAAGAGTTGGTGAAGTAAAGATATTAATGTGACAGCAAAGGATTTTCAAGTTCTAACGGAAATTCAATCATTAGCTTTAGATTAACCGTCCTTCATTCATTGCAAATCGCACGAGTTATCGTACTCTGGTGAAGTATCGCAGTTGATAGGGTAGCTGTAGCTTGGTACCGAGCCAGTTATTACTCTACCGAGAGCTTGTAGCAGACCAGTGTCTCTCCACATTTATTATTATACACTTTTATTTATTCCATCTTATGCTAACTTGTTATTCAAAAGTCTATTTGCATCAAGTCTATATTGATTGAACTACGTCGCCCGGCCAGAGACCTTGACCAGTTAAAAAAATCATATCGCGCAACATATAAAAACAAGTGCATACTAAGAGCAAAGTACAAAATAAAGTCGAACAACAGTAGTGCCCTTTCTCTCTATTATATTTCTGATTTGATTGCACTGTATAAGGCCTTCACTCCAGAAAAAATAAGATTCGGAATACCAGCGTTGTTCTGTGCGCCAAGACGATGGGTTCCAAAAGACAAAGCAGTCGCTAGAACACGACTAGGGACTAACCAAAAGCTGACTGGCAGTTTAGTAGCTGAATAAAATGTTACACTCAAATATCTATTTAGTAATTAAGGTCAAATATCAGCTATCCCGTTGAGTTTCAACGGTTGTGCTGAAATTGCAGCTTCCAGATGCGCTGCGAATCTGGCGAAGATGTTTTCCACAGTCTGCCATGCGCACTGCATCATTTTCCACCCAGTATAGCTCACGATTCTAAAAGGCGGATCGTGTGACAGCTCTCCTAAAAAGGCAATCATCAGAAGCAGCATTCATTCAAGCAGCTTTATCTAGGACATAGAGCTCGATGGACGTTTGAGAGATGCAGCCTAGCCGGTGTCGAGTTACGGTGCCTAGGTTTTTCAATTTTCATTTTTCTCCGTTAAGCTTTCAGCATTAATCACGGTTCGTCAACCGGGGCAATACCCGCACCCAACATCTCAGCATTATGATAAATGTATTTCATACGTTGGTTCGAGTTTCCTGAGGCTGCCAAGTTTAAACGTCTTCTACGTGTTTGCATTTGGCGGTTTAACAGGCAAAATCGGAAGTACGCACGAACGTGATTGTGATCTGTGACTGTTGCATTTCCAGTTATATCTCCACGACATGACATACAGTCCATCATCGAGGATATTCAGTTTGCGCGATTCAAAATAGAAATAATCTAATTCGACGTTCAGTCGTCATTTTAGTACCATCTAATAAATTGTTTCTTAGAGCGCTGGAATTTCGTGTGGCAAAAACACGAGTGATCCTCGGCCGCAAACTAGATAAATCGATTACCGTTACCGCAATGCTTACCTATGCAGAATATTTCGAAGATTTGGCTTTTCGCAACATATGCTGGTCAGGTACGTGTGTTACAATTGCCGGCCACCAACAATCTGTTTTTTCAGTTACTCTGTCAACAACAGACTGAAGTATTTTGGTTGGCAAATAAAGATGGCACCTTTAGCGGAACGATAGTAATATTGCAAGAAAGCTCCATCAGGCGGACATGTGAAATTCTTAGTTAATGAGGGGCACATAATATAATTGCTTCCTTGGCATAATCACTGAGGGCAATCCATACTCAGTGCTGACCAGATCCATCCATTTCACTATAAAGAAGCCCGTATGTACGATCGACTCCAGCGACGTTAAACAGTATGTTTAAATGCCTGAGAAGGCAAACCTCAGTGAGACATGCAACGTCTACCCATGAGTCTAAGAGAGAACGCATCATGATAGATTGAATATCGATATCCAACAGCGTCCTTGCGTTCATTCATCGCAGATGAAAATATTCAGGTAGTTTCATAGTTCCAGCTTGCTCAAGTTTCAACTTGTCGCTTGGAAAACAAACGGCGTTTTGCATCTCCTAAATGTTGTACCAGAGACCCGAAATATATATTGACAAGTTTCAATAAGGTTTCTTGGAATAGTATGTAAGCGTTGACCTCAGCTCCACCTGGGTTTGTTCTAGTACACATCGTTTTCCTGCGCACAAACAAGTGGCACCTACTAGTCAACAGGGAGTTGAAAGAAAAGACATATACCTACGGCATTCTCTCCATTTTTATCAAATCCTTTTACGCAACCGGGTAATCCACAAGGCAGCGGTTGTTTGATGTCAAGGTTTTCCTCCCAATATTAGGATGCTGGTGGCTGACGAGCTCCATATACCCGGGACAATCTCTTTCTGCGAGGCCAATCGACCAAAATCACCCCTTCTCATGTCTGAAAGATCTGTTCCGTGTGACTAGTGTAAGCTTTTGTGCTGGTCAGAATATGAATTTGGTTGTCACAGGCTAGTTGAGAAGCACGCCATGCGGAAAACATTTTTGGGTATTCGGTGGTCATACCTGCTACAAGCACAAGCTCTGACACAATGGAATCGGTTGCAACCACAATAGATTTCTCTGGCTCCTATACGACTGGTCGGGCATACAAATATTTTAAAAAGTGCTAGTCACGATAAAGATCCAGGAATGCCTAATTGCGATCAGTTAAGAGGTGGAAAGTAGCCCACATCGTGAAGCGTGATATTAATATGCTGATAGTTTCGGTTTCGAATTTCGCCCGCGGCAAAGGATGTAATTCTGATTAGCTCCAAATAAGGCGAACCTCGACCCCTTGCCAACAATATGATAGGCGATGACCAAATTTGTGAATATTTCGAGCTAATTTTTACTGATTATTTGTCAGGAGATGAAGAACATGTTCTCACACTCACGCGAAAAACAAAAGTTTCCATCAAATTAATCGGTGTTAGAATACACTGAACTGGTGATGCTAGCTCATACACAACTCTTCTGTTAGACAAAGCTACACGTTTATGCAATTATCGAAAACGCTTCATGACCATAGACAAAGATCGGTCCAAAAGTGTACAGTATCTTAGGTCGTAACAACAACAAAAGAGATGTTCGTGATTTCAAATTTAACATGATGCGGAGCTTATATATTGAGGAAGATTTCAAAAAGTAGCGACACTCAAGTCCAGTTATTCTATTATTGCTAATGGCGATTAAACGTCTGCATATTTCAAAGGATTTTTAAGTGATGAGTTTTCAACGAAATAAAGAATGATTTCTCCAAAACCCGGGAAAAAGACCCGTGGGCATCAAATTCTTGGTGTCTGACAACACTGATTCCGATGTGAAGCCCTATGATAAAATCGGTTGAGCTACCACGCCAGATGTTGCTCGGTTCCTTCATAACTGGTCGTGCAGAAACCGCTAACTCAAATTTCCTAGTCTCGAGAAAGATTACTCACTCACTCTCACTTATTCCTTTCCGTGCCGAATAGCACATGAGTCGAAGACAACCCCACGCCATTGGTTCTGGTCAGCCACTGCTTCTGGTGCGGTCTGCACCGTGAATCCTTGTGCATGTAGTTTGCGATCCATCCTGCAGACACTACAGAACCATCTCCACCATCGTCTTTTGACCGCGGTAGATACCACCTTCAGACCATTTTTTTCGCAGGATCTCTTCATTCAAAATAGTGTGTCGCCAAAAAATCAGTAGAATCCTCGTCAAGCTTTTAGTGTGAACACATTCATTCTGCGCTCAATGGCAGCGGTCGTCTTCCACCATTCCGATGCATACAGCAGCATACTCAGAACGTTGCTCTTGGAGAGTCTGATCTTCGTGTTAATGCTGAGAGCGGAGGATTTCTAGATAGAATTCTGCATGCAGAATGCTTGGTTCGCCTTCCCGATATTTCTCCTGACCTCATCTTCAGAGTCACCATTTACAGTCAGTTTGCTCCAAAGGTAGACTGTATCTGTAACTTCACTGAGCGGTTGACCGTCCACGAACACTGGTGGTTGCTCCGGAACATTCTTCCGCATTCTTCGAAAAAGATTAACGAAGGACTAATTGCTGTCGTGTTAACGGTGGACAGTAGCTCGTGTTGCAAGGCATTGGAGTAAAATTCTGACGGTCGGGTTTTTAATTCATAACCGAGGCACGAGCTGTGCACTTCAGATTAGCTCAAATGAGAGCGAAACACCACTCCGGCGCAAACATGAGCACTGTCGTGATCAAACTTGTACATATTAAAAAAGCAATTGCTACCGATTAGGTGTCAACAATTGAAGAACATGATCCCCAACACACCCGAAAACCAACGGTGGCAAACATATTATGCGGTGTTAGCTAAAACTGCATCCGATGTGATGACGCGACATGTAGATCATATCGGCTTTGCAAAAAAACAGAATGTTGTTAGCTATTCCACGACTGGTTGAGCTGACAAATCTACTCAAATGTGCCAATCTCGATAACCATTCATGTACGCTAGTTTGCGATCGGTCAAACGGTGGACGGTAGCTCAGGTCGTATCGCTTGCGACAACGTTAGTGATGTTCGAGATTTATACTCCAACCTGCGCAGGGGATATACATTCATGAAGAGCTCCAAAAATAGCGAGATTCAAATACAGTTATTCCGTTACAGATAATGGTGTTCAAACTTGTGTATAGTTCAAGGGACGTATAATTGATGTGCTAAAACTTAAAGAGCGAGTTCTCCAACACAGTCGAAAAAGACCTGTGCCAATCAAATTAGTTTTGTTGGCCTATACTGCATCCGATGTGAAGACTCGATATCATCATAAGAACGGTTAAGCGACCACGACAGATTTTGCTGGCTCCTTCAATGCTGGTCGGGCAGAACCAGCTACTGAAATGCTCAAGTCTAGAACAAGATTCAGTAAAGCCTAATTACGATAGGAGGAACGGTGGGCAGTTGCACATGTCCTTATTCATATGACTACAATTGTGAGGGTCAGGGTATTATATTTCGAATGCAGCACAGAATATGTACTACTAATGAGCTAAAACTCAAGTCCGGTGTTTTATTATGGATAATAATTACAAACGTGTGATTACTTCAAAAACGTGGAATTGATGTGTTGTAGTAGACCGGCTTCTAAATTAACGTCGCACGAAGTCAGAATAAGACGCACAAGACAATGAAGAATTTATCGCGGTAGCAGAAAATTGTACAATTAACCGAAGATCATCACGTATCACGAGTGAACCGAAGAATTGGTAAAATCTTACGCAGCCCCCCACGAAGACGTCTGGTCAGAGGAGAATTATGATCAAGAATTAGCATTCGAATAAGCAAAGCGGTGCCAAGTCATTCCAGGCTGGAACATGGTATCATAGCATCCGGTCAATCCGAAATCAGCGAATACACTTGCTCTGCATGGGTTGGTAGACGGTGTTCACAGTGGGAAAGTACATGAAAGACTGACCCAAATTGAGCCGAATAATGTCTCACGTAGAATGAACGTGCCCCCGGAGCCTTCTCACATGTGGTGAACGTGTAGCTAGCAGGGATCGCCCGTTATCCATTGTCTCATTACGAACCTATGTGCTTTTTGTGACCATAAATTCTTGAATCTTGAATCTTGAATCTTGAACCCATTATGATGTAGGCACATCCGTAGCGTTTCTTTGCCAGACGATCCTTTCATACACGGTTCCGAAACATTTGTAGCGCAGTTGTGCACATTGACGACTTGCTGACAGGCGGCGCGGATTTGGTATAGTTTAATACTTAGCAGTGTGGTTATTACCCCCTCACGGAGCTCTATGATTATTGCGAACAAAATAAACGCTGTATACCTGTAACTGAATAAAATCGGGCGAGCTTTTGAGCACGTGATTAACATTTATGTGAAATTGCTCGCTGCACATTGAATTCATGTACCAGTTTTCGTACCCAAGTTTGTTGCGGAGAATCGAACAAATTGAAACTGAATACCGTGCATTCTGGACTGCCATCATCCTTCTGAATGGTACATATAAGCGAAATAATCGGATCGTTAAGTTAACGGCAATTCCAGTTTTTCCCGTTTTTTGTCACACACTGTGTCGCCAGAGCCAATGTAGGAGTTGCACTGCATAGAAAGACTCAGTTCATTTTCGATTACGATGCAACTATTATTAAAGGTTTTCTGAACGACACAGTCGACAATGTGTAGAGCGCCATTGATTTTGAGGTGTTTTACAAGATGGGTAATAGACCGACAGCGATTGGGCATTTGACCCCGAAATTACTAGCAAGTAAACTGAGAACGCTGAGAAAATAATCAGATGAGCCAACAACTCATTTACCGAAAATGTTCAAGCTCCATTATGCTTATCGTCGATATTAATAGTGTTTGAAAAAGCAGTCAGATGAACTTAGAATGGTGTGCCAACAAAACTTTCTGTATTCAACCAACACACCACACCTAATCATAAAAGAGATATATTTATGATTTATTGATTGTTTTTTTTCTCAAAAACCTGATTCAGGTCAGCACAAAAATGTAAGTTTTGGTCATTGTTTGATAGCTTCATTTAAGCACCACCGTTGGGCTTTCCGGTTGAATGATAATGGAATTTTTCAAATGTAACGTTTAATGAATGCGTTTAACGATTCTATTTTTGTGTGTAAATCTGCTGCGATATTAAGCGCGATTTCTACAATTCTCGATGCATATCACATCCGCAATACGAGTTAGAAAATAAGACGACAGAAATATAACCGTCGTTAGTTTTAACGCAACGCGAAGCATCAAAGGAATAAGTCTGTATACGTTTACAGGTTTTATGCACGCGTATTTTCCTCACATGCTATTATGCTCTCAGTATATACATATAATAACAAGCTTTGCTAACGTCTTTCCACTACAGATTTTTGAGACCGACGCGATAAAATTTATACGCATAGCACATCAGGTTTCTAAGACAAACAGGTGAATCCGTAAATAATATTTTGGGTTATATACAGTAAATACCACCACAAAAATGGCGAGCCAGCTTCTCATGACTGTTTTCCATAGAATTGTAAGTTTGGAGAATTTATAGTTTCCTCACCTCGTTCACCATTTTTGAGAATCACATTTATTCAGTAATCTAAATTTTACATTTTGTCAAAGGACGGAGGCGCTATCGAGTTTGGTAGCATTAGTCTTCCACAATTTAGATCTTCCAACTTTGAAAAGTGGTTTGACTCAATTCCTAAATTTCCGAATTAAATCTCACGGCATACGATTTGGTACAGTGATAGTCTACATTTTCATCGAATTTGCGTGCTCTACCGAAGACAACTCGACGCTCCTTAAGACATGAACCGCTTCTGCATATATGATAGAGCACGGCTGCAGAAACTGCTACCGGCTGCAAAGTTAGGTGAACAGAAGCCCTCACAGCTGTTGAGCCATATGAGATAATTAGCTGACCATAACGTCATCACTGATGCACTTCTGAAACTTGTGGATGAAGTCTCTGCCGGCCTCGACCCCGTGCCAACAATATGATAGGGAGGACCAAATTTGAGAATATTTCAAGCTAATTTTTATGGATTATTTCTCAGGAGATGAAGAACATGTTCTCAAACTTACGCGAAAAACAAAAGTTTCCATCAAATTAAACGGTGTTAGCATACACTGAACTGGTGATGCTAGCTCATACACAACTCTTCTGGTAGACAAAGCTACACGTTTATGCAATTATCGAAAACGCTTCATGAACAGTAGGCAAAGATCGGTCCAAAAATGTACAGTATCTTAGGTCGTAACAGCAACAAAAGAGATGTTTGTGATTTCAACTTCAACATGATGCGAAGCTTATAAATTGAGGAAGATTTCAAAAAGTAGCGACACTCAAGTCCAGTTATTCTATTATTGCTAATGACGATTAAACGTCTGCATATTTCAAAGGATTTATAATTGATGAGTGTTTAACGAAATAAAGAATGATTTCTCCAAAACCCGGGAAAAAGACCCGTGGGCATCAAATTCTAGGTGTCTGCCAACACTGATTCCCATGTAGAGCCCTGATATTATGATAAAATCGGTTGAGCTACCACGCCAGATGTTGCTCGGTTCCTTCATAACTGGTCGTGCAGAAACCGCTAACTCAAATTTCCTAGTCTCGAGAAAGATTACTCACTCACTCTCACTCAGTCCTCTGCGTGCCGGGTGGCACATGAGTCGAAGACAACCCCACGCCATTGGTTCCGGTCTGTCACTGCTTCTGTTGCGGTCTGCACCTTGAATCCTTGTGCATATAGTTTGCGATACATCCTGCAGACAGTACCGAACCATCTCCACCGTCGTCTTTTGTCTGCGGTAGATACCAACACCAGACCAGTATTTCGCAGGATCTCTTCATTCAATATAGTGTGTGGCCAAAAAATCAGTAGAATCCTTGTCAAGCGCTTAGTGTGAACACATTCATTCTGCGCTCAATGGCAGCGGTCGTCTTCCAGCATTCCGATGCATACAGCAACACACTCAGAACGTTGCTCTCGAAGAGTCTGATCTTCGTGTTAATGCTGAGAGCGAAGGATTTCCAAATGGAATTCTGCATGCAGAATGCTTGGTTCGCCTTCCCGATATTTCTCCTGACCTCATCTTCAGAGTCACCATTTACAGTCAGTTTGCTCCAAAGGTAGACTGTATCTGTAACTTCACTGAGCGGTTGACCGTCCACGAACACTGGTGGTTGCTCCGGAACATTCTTCCGCATTCTTCGAAAAAGATTAACGAAGGACTAATTGCTGTCGTCTTAACGGTGGACAGTAGCTCGTGTTGCAAGGCATTGGAGTAAAATTCTGACGGTCGGGTTTTTAATTCATAACCGAGGCACGAGCTGTGAACTTCTGATTAGCTCAAATGAGAGCGAAACATCACTTCGGCGCAAACATTAGCACTGTCGTGATCAAACTTGTACATATTAAAAAAGCAATTGCTACCGATTAGGTGTCAACAATTGAAGAACATGATCCCCAACACACCCGAAAACCAACGGTGGCAAACATATTATGCGGTGTTAGCTAAAACTGTATCCGATGTGATGACGCGACATGTAGATCATATCGGCTCTGCAAAAAAACAGATGTTGTTAGCTATTCCACGACTGGTTGAGCTGACAAATCTACTCAAATGTGCCAATCTCGATAACCATTCATGTACGCTAGTTTGCGATCGGTCAAACGGTGGACGGTAGCTCAGGTCGTATCGCTTGCGACAACGTTAGTGATGTTCGAGATTTATACTCCAACCTGCGCAGGGGATATACATTCATGAAGAGCTCCAAAAATAGCGAGATTCAAATACAGTTATTCCGTTACAGATAATGGTGTTCAAACTTGTGTATAGTTCAAGGGACGTATAATTGATGTGCTAAAACTTAAAGAGCGAGTTCTCCAACACAGTCGAAAAAGACCTGTGCCAATCAAATTAGTTTTGTTGGCCTATACTGCATCCGATGTGAAGACTCGATATCATCATAAGAACGGTTAAGCGACCACGACAGATTTTGCTGGCTCCTTCAATGCTGGTCGGGCAGAACCAGCTACTGAAATGCTCAAGTCTAGAACAAGATTCAGTAAAGCCTAATTACGATAGGAGAAACGGTGGGCAGTTGCACATGTCCTTATTCATATGACTACAATTGTTAGGGTCAGGGTATTATATTTCGAACGCAGCACAGAATATGTACTACTAATGAGCTAAAACTCAAGTCCGGTGTTTTATTATGGATAATAATTACAAACGTGTGATTACTTCAAAAACGTGGAATTGATGTGTTGTAGTAGACCGGCTTCTAAATTAACGTCGCACGAAGTCAGAATAAGACGCACAAGACAATGAAGAATTTATCGCGGTAGCAGAAAATTGTACAATTAACCGAAGATCATCACGTATCACGAGTGAACTGAAGAATTGGTAAAATCTTACGCAGCCCCCCACGAAGACGTCTGGTCAGAGGAGAATTCTGATCAAGAATTAGCATTCGAATAAGCTAAGCGGTGCCAAGTCATTCCAGGCTGGAACATGGTATCATAGCATCCAGTCAATCCGAAATCAGCGAATACACTTGCTCTGCATGGGTTGATAGACGGTGTTCACAGTGGGAAAGTACATGAAAGACTGACCCAAACTAAGCCGAATAATGTCTCACGTAGAATGAACGTGCCCCCGGAGCCTTCTCACATGTGGTGAACGTGTAGCTTGCAGGGATCGCCCGTTATCCATTGTCTCATTACGAACCCATTATGATGTAGGCGCATCCGTAGCGTTTCTTTGCCAGACGATCCTTTCATACACGGTTCCGAAACATTTGTAGCGCAGATGTGCACATTGACGACTTGCTGACAGGCGGCGCGGATTTGGTATAGTTTAATACTTAGCAGTGTGGTTATTACCTCCTCACGGAGCTCTATGATTATTGCGAACAAAATAAACGCTGTATACCAGTAACTGAATAAAATCGGGCGAGCTTTTGAGCACGTGATTAACATTTATGTGAAATTGCTCGCTGCACTTTGGATTCATGAACCAGTTTTTGTACCCAAGTTTGTTGCGGAGAATCGAACACATTGAAACTGTATACCGTGCATTTGGACTGCCATCATCCTTCTGAATGGTACATATAAGCGAAATAATCGGAACGTTAAGTTAACGGCAATTCCAGTTTTTCCCATTTTTTGTCACACACTGTGTCGCCAGAGCCAATGTAGGAGTTGCACTGCATAGAAAGACTCAGTTCATTTTCGATTACGATGCAACTATTATTAAAGGTTTTCTGAACGACACAGTCGACAATGTGTAGAGCGCCATTGATTTTGAGGTGTTTTACAAGATGGGTAATAGACCGACAGCGATTGGGCATTTGACCCCGAAACTACCAGCAAGTAAACTGAGAACGCTAAGAAAATAATCAGATGAGTCAACAACTCTTTTACCGCAAATTTCAAGCTCCATTATGCTTATCGTCGATATTAATAGTGTTTGAAAAAGCAGTCAGATGAACTTAGAATGGTGTGCCAACAAAACTTTCTGTATTCAACCAACACACCACACCTAATCATAAAAGAGACATATTTATGATTTATTGATTGTTTTTTCTCAAAAACCTGATTCAGGTCAGCACAAAAATGTAAGTTTTGGTCATTGTTTGATAGCTTCATTAGAGCAACACCGTTGGGCTTTCCGGTTGAATGATAATGGAATTTTTCAAATGTAACTTTTAATGCATGCGTTTAACGATTCTATTTTTGTGTGTAAATCTGCTGCGATATTAAGCGCGATTTCTACAATTCTCGATGCATATCACATCCGCAATACGAGTTAGAAAATAAGACGACAGAAATATAACCATCGTTAGTTTTAACGCAATAACTCCGCCAAGGACGGTCCCAAGCCCGTCTGAGAAAGGAGGAGGGTCAGGCTTAGGGCTAGCAACCCTATCCCGTAAAAGCTACATTGCTACGGAAACGATGACAACAGTTTTAACGCAACGCGAAGCATCAAAGGAATAAGTCTGTATATATTTACAGATTTTATGCACGCGTATTTTCCTCACATGCTATTTTACTCTCAGTATATACATAGAATATCAAGTTTTGCTAACGTCTTTCCACTACAGATTTTTGAGACCGACGCGATAAAATTTATACGCATAGCACATCAGGTTTCTAAGACAAACAGGTGAATCCGTAAATAATATTTTGGGTTATATACAGTAAATACCACCACAAAAATGGCGAGCCCGCTTTTCATGACTGTTTTCCATAGAATTGTAAGTTTGGAGAATTTATAGTTTCCTCACCTCGTTCACCATTTTCGAGAATCACATTTATTCAGTAATCTAAATTTTACATTTTGTCAAAGGACGGAGGCGCTATCGAGTTTGGTAGCATTAGTCTTCCACAATTTAGATCTTCCAACTTTGAAAAGTGGTTTGACTCAATTCCTAAATTTCCGAATTAAATCTCACGGCATACGATTTGGTACAGTGATAGTCTACATTTTCATCGAATTTGCGTGCTCTACCGAAGACAACTCGACGCTCCTTAAGACATGAACCGCTTCTGCATATATGATAGAGCACGGCTGCAGAAACTGCTACCGGCTGCAAAGTTAGGTGAACAGAAGCCCTCACAGCTGTTGAGCCATATGAGATAATTAGCTGACCATAACGTCATCACTGATGCACTTCTGAAACTTGTGGATGAAGTCTCTGCCGGCCTCGACCCCGTGCCAACAATATGATAGGGAGGACCAAATTTGAGAATATTTCAAGCTAATTTTTATGGATTATTTCTCAGGAGATGAAGAACATGTTCTCAAACTTACGCGAAAAACAAAAGTTTCCATCAAATTAATCGGTGTTAGCATACACTGAACTGGTGATGCTAGCTCATACACAACTCTTCTGGTAGACAAAGCTACACGTTTATGCAATTATCGAAAACGCTTCATGAACAGTAGGCAAAGATCGGTCCAAAAGTGTACAGTATCTTAGGTCGTAACAACAACAAAAGAGATGTTTGTGATTTCAACTTCAACATGATGCGAAGCTTATAAATTGAGGAAGATTTCAAAAAGTAGCGACACTCAAGTCCAGTTATTCTATTATTGCTAATGACGATTAAACGTCTGCATATTTCAAAGGATTTATAATTGATGAGTGTTTAACGAAATAAAGAATGATTTCTCCAAAACCCGGGAAAAAGACCCGTGGGCATCAAATACTAGGTGTCTGCCAACACTGATTCCCATGTAGAGCCCTGATATTATGATGAAATCGGTTGAGCTACCACGCCAGATGTTGCTCGGTTCCTTCATAACTGGTCGTGCAGAAACCGCTAACTCAAATTTCCTAGTCTCGAGAAAGATTACTCACTCACTCTCACTCAGTCCTCTCCGTGCCGGGTGGCACATGAGTCGAAGACAACCCCACGCCATTGGTTCCGGTCTGTCACTGCTTCTGTTGCGGTCTGCACCTTGAATCCTTGTGCATGTAGTTCGCGATCCATCCTGCAGACACTACCGAACCATCTCCACCGTCGTCTTTTGACTGCGGTAGATACCACCTCCAGACCAGTATTTCGCAGGATCTCTTCATTCAAAATAGTGTGTGGCCATAAAATCAGTAGAATCCTTGTCAAGCACTTAGTGTGAACACATTCATTCTGCGCTCAATGGCAGCGGTCGTCTTCCAGCATTCCGATGCATACAGCAACACACTCAGAACGTTGCTCTTGAAGAGTCTGATCTTCGTGTTAATGCTGAGAGCGAAGGATTTTCAAATGGAATTCTGCATGCAGAATGCTTGGTTCGCCTTCCCGATATTTCTCCTGACCTCATCTTCAGAGTCACCATTTACAGTCAGTTTGCTCCAAAGATAGACTGTATCTGTAACTTCACTGAGCGGTTGACCGTCCACGAACACTGGTGGTTGCTCCGGAACATTCTTCCGCATTCTTCGAAAAAGATTAACGAAGGACTAATTGCTGTCGTCTTAATGGTGGACAGTAGCTCGTGTTGCAAGGCATTGGAGTAAAATTCTGACGGTCGGGTTTTTAATTCATAACCGAGGCACGAGCTGTGAACTTCTGATTAGCTCAAATGAGAGCGAAACATCACTTCGGCGCAAACATTAGCACTGTCGTGATCAAACTTGTACATATTAAAAAAGCAATTGCTACCGATTAGGTGTCAACAATTGAAGAACATGATCCCCAACACACCCGAAAACCAACGGTGGCAAACATATTATGCGGTGTTAGCTAAAACTGCATCCGATGTGATGACGCGACATGTAGATCATATCGGCTTTGCAAAAAAACAGATGTTGTTAGCTATTCCACGACTGGTTGAGCTGACAAATCTACTCAAATGTGCCAATCTCGATAACCATTCATGTACGCTAGTTTGCGATCGGTCAAACGGTGGACGGTAGCTCAGGTCGTATCGCTTGCGACAACGTTAGTGATGTTCGAGATTTATACTCTAACCCGCGCAAGGGATATACATTCATGAAGAGCTCCAAAAATAGCGAGATTCAAATACAGTTATTCCGTTACAGATAATGGTGTTCAAACTTGTGTATAGTTCAAAGGACGTATAATTGATGTGCTAAAACTTAAAGTGCGAGGTCTCCAACACACTCGAAAAAGACCTGTGCCGATCAAATTAGTTTTGTTGGCCTACACTGCATCCGATGTGGAAACTCCATATCATAATAAGAACGGTTAAGCGACCACGACAGATGTTGCTGGCTCCTTCAATGCTGAATAATGTCTCACGTAGAATGAACGTGCCCCCGGAGCCTTCTCACATGTGGCGAACCTGTGGCTTGCAGGGATCGCCCGTTATCCATTGTCTCATTACGAACCCATTATGATGTAGGCGCATATCGAACTTAGAACTCAGAAAAATTGTATGGTAGAAAAAGCATTAGGCTTAACAATAACCATAGGATGACAAGGTATATGGAACATATAAAAATATATAAAAAATATAAAATATCTCAAAAATCAATAGGGACATTCGCATACCGCATGGTTCGTCATAAACTCATCGAGTTTGGAAGCGGAAACCTCAACAGATTCTGATCGTGTGATTTCTTCAGGCAAATAGTTCTAAGTGAAACAAATTCTTACGGAGAAAAAATTACGACGTATATCCAATCGAGAATGCGGAATGCTTAAAGCCTTTGAATGTGTTCGTGTTCTAGTAAGGTCAATGGGCTTTAGCAAGTGTTTAAGGGGATGGTTTACAGAATGCAGGATTTTGAAGGTCAACATAAGGTCACTACGTATCCGCCGTTGGGTAAAATCTTGTAGGTTCAGTTTTAACATTCGCTATGTGAAAGGCAAATTTCTGTACCGGGAGACCAACTTTGTAGCACGATGATAAATCCTGTCGAGTAGTTCGATATCCTTCCTCAGCCATGGTGCCCAGGCTTGGATGGAATATTTCATAACAGGACGTATATACGTGTTAATTACCCGGGGTAGGGTTTCGGGCGTAAAAATCCGGAATATTCTTTTGAGAAGACTCAAGATACGGCAAGCTTTATTGTACACCATCCGGCAATGCTGTCCAGGCTTAAGTTTAAACGAAACCCAGATACCCAGATCTTTTTCTGCTGTGGTCCAGACGAGATCTTGCGTGCCAAGCTGATACGTGTGGTGCAGAGATTTCTCAAGCTGCAGCATTTTACATTTCGCAGGGTTGAATGGTAACTCATTTAACTGGGACCAACGAAATAAGATGCTTAGATCCCGTTGTAATGCCATACAGTCATTAACAGACCTGACACGTTTCCAAATTTTAATATCATCGGCAAATAGTATCAAGTTGTATCCAATATCCTCTACTATATCGTTCATATACACCAAGAATAGAAGAGGTCCAAGCACCGAGCCTTGCGGAACTCCACTCGTGACGTCTATTTTTCTAGATAAGGTGCTGCCAACGCGAACTTGGACGAGTCTATCAGTAAGACAGTCCCTTATCCAATTCAGCAATATTCCCGTTATTCCATAGGATTCGAGCTTTTTAATTAAGATGTCATGGTTGACTCTATCGAAAGCTTTGGAAATATCGATGTAGCAAGCATGTACGGCCTCACCTTCGTCTAGTGCCTTGGTCCAATCCTCGAACGTTGTAAGAAGGTTAGATAAGCAACAGCGACCTCTTCGAAAACCGTGTTGTGCTGCGGTCAAAATATTTGGTTTTCAAAATGTTCTCTTATGCGCGCAGTCACAATGCGTTCCATTAATTTGGAGATCACCGGAAGTAACGTTACCGGTCTATAGTTTGCTGTGTCTGAACGGCTACCGCCTTTATAAATAGGAGTTATCATCCCTGCTTTCCATTGCGGTGGTATTTTTCCTTCCTTTAAGCTGAGATTGAATATGCGAGTGAGAGGAGCAGTCAAAGCAACGCGACACCTGCGAAGTACGGCGGGGGTAATTTTGTCTGCGCCAGGGGACTTCTTTTCGTTTAGTCGACAAAGTTCCCGCCCAACCGTGTATTTGTTGATAGTCATTTCACCTAATAATTCGAAATGTGGCGAACTTGATGAAACTTGATATGGTATACAACGCTTGGGATTGAAGACAAATGAGTAAAACGTTGCTAAGGCGTCGGCGGTATCTTGGGCAGTGTGGGTCAATCCATGAGGTGTTAGTACAGAGAATACACCTGGTTTGATCTTTGATCGTTCATTTACTATCTTGTAGAGAAGCTTAGGATTCTTTTCCATTCTCTTAAGCAAGTTTCATTGGAATTGCATGCGATCTTATCTTACAAGAGTCGTGACGTAATTCCGTATCTTACAGAATCGCTTCCAAGTTTCTTCCGTACCAAAATTCTTACGAGTTACCCAAGAGTATCGGATAACGCGAAACCTATTTCTTCGTTATACTCGGGAATCAACCAAACTGTGGTGTTAGCTGACACATTGGAGCACTATCGCCAGTTTGTCTAGTGCTGATTGATCCTTTCAGGAATCCTAAGATGACCCCAACTTTTAATCACTCTACCAAAACGTTGCGATATGTTTATTTTGCGTAACACACGTTGTACATTCCTCTCAACTTCCATTGTTTGCAGTCACGAAGATGGATTACAACGCTCCCTCCTCTGTCTCTCTTTCAATTCCCTTTATCCAACCAGGCCAAACTTGTTTCATTGTGATTTCCAAACCATTTTTCTTGAAATATAGATTCCATTTTTGACGAGTTTTCGATTTTCAATTTTGGGCCTTTTGTAAATGGTTATACTAATTTTATGAATGTGTCTACTCACAGTTTGCAAGTATTCATTATTGCCTAAATGTGAAACATTTCCATCAGGCAGCGATCCACCCGATACAATTTTATAGATGTGAGACGTGGCAGCTGAGGTCACAGGATGTATAACCTTCAGAAGTGTTCAACTATTGGCGCCTTTGGATAATCCTAGGCGTCTGATAAATATATGCATATATACAGAAAGAGGTGGTGTGCACCACGAGACTCTGCTCCAGGTTATTGAACCTCCGCTGCCTTGCGGGATACCCGATCGCGGGAAAGGCTTCAAGAGAAAACCCTGAGAAAAAATCTGAAACACAGTCTGGTAGGCGGTCAGTTGGTGCAAACCATCTCTTTCTGGCAACTCCCTGCTGCCTTGCATGTCGCACTTGGTTGTGCAATGGCTAAAGAAGCTGACTCGAACAAACGCCGAGTGGTGTTGGGGACGTCGCTTTGTACCCCAATTCCCAAGAATCTTCATGAAAGCTGACTCATCCTCCAGGAGGAGAGAGTCGCACAAAAGTAAAAGTCTGATATACTGACGAGTTATCTAATGCTGCCGTTCTGACGGGATGTAACCGAATACTCATGCTTTCTGTTCACATGCAACGACCAAAACTGTATTGGTTGGGCCACGACCTCCGAAAAACAGACTCAGCGTCCACAAAACGTGTCCTCGAACATGTGGTCAAATGAAGATCTGGCTGTCTCATAGGAAGCTATCAGATCACAGACTGTGAGAAACGCGGCTGATTGGTGCGTGTAAAACAAGATTTAATGGACCAGGATTCACCACGACAAATGGACGAGTTAGCCGAGGTCGTATGTGTGTTTAGCAAGCTTACAAAACCGAGGTCAGCAAAGTGATGCAAACCTGTTAAGCCTCTAAAAACGAGGAGTCAATCAAAACCGGTACACGCGAGACCGTGTTTATTTTTTCCGTCTAAAATTCGACGAGCCCTGAATCCAAAGCTTCTATAATGACTCATGTCCTGAACGGTTATCTATCAGCATTACTTAAGGTGTACGCGACCGGCAACCGATAAAATCATGTGTCTCCTTGAAGCAGGTAAGAATAATATCAAGCAGACTGCTAGGCAACGTACACTTGGGACTTAAACTGAAGTTTGTCTACATGGTCTAAAAACTGCTGATGCTGGTAACTGTCATGGGGCGATTTGCTCCGGTCAGTTTAACATACCTCCCATCAAGTATTTATCTGGTAATAACACAACTGTGGGTTTAACAAAAACAAAGATGGGCCGACCGATTCTGTTATGTCTACTCTTGCCCTTGAAGCTGTTAGGCGTTTGTCAACCATTGTACGTATCCATATTTCGCCTAATCTTCAGTATCTCAATAGAACAGTCGACCAATTCGCGCGGCCAAAATCTTCAGACAACAACAGTATTCCACTTGCGATTATCTCGTATTCTAGAACACCATTAATACAGCTATTTCGTTGGTTACTTCTTTAACGTTGGCAGGACCAGTCTGTCCGACAACATTTGATATTTGCCAAGAAGAAAATGGGTGATAAATATGACTGCCATTCTTCCGAAAAATTTCTAGGTTGAATGTCTTAGGTATTTTTTTTCTCACAATTGCTTCCACAAAGGAATATCTACCGTGGACACGGTATTCTCTCTGAGACAGCCTCAATTAATCGTATCGGGGTCAGTGTATATCATTATGTTGAGGTGTGCGGTTCATTAGCGATGCGTTTCAGTCACGCGATGCTTTCAAAAGCTGGTCTACAGAGCATGTTCACCCTATTGCGACAGCGCCGCCTGCGGTGGCGTTTATTCATGTCTACAGAACGGAAAATGGTCGTATTCCGAAAGATCTACTCTAGTTGCAATTAGGAAGTGGACCAAAGATGAATGCGAAAGGAATATGAAAGCTCTTGGCATTGACCCCGCGAGTTGGCAAGAACTTTCTCTCGACCGCTCACATTGGAGCCATTGTGTATAGCGTCGTTTACATGCTGTGAAGGAGTAGATACAGCTTCTATCTGCTGAACGCAGATCACGCCGCCGGCGTGCAACTGACGATCTACAACCGAGTTCTGCTTATCGCTGCATGCGCTGCGGGAGAGATTGTTCCTCCGGAATAGGACTGTTTAGTAATCCGAGAATCTGTAAAAGATGAAAATTCATGCGATTGTAATGTACATTCATGGTCGACATCGACAGAAGGAGGCCAACAACAACCGTGCACCATCTTTCGACACAACACAGTAGCAAGACGCAATCGTGACCCCAGCGGTATACTTCGGGTTATGGAAATGTCGCATCAGGACGGTTCAACCAATGACATCATGTGAGATATCCAAATACTCAAGCTCGGTTGAATTACCGTAAATACCCGCGTATAGGACGCACTTTTTTTCTTCATAAGTTGCTCTAAAAACCCAGGTGCGTTTATCCATGGATACTTTTATTATAAAAATTATGCATTTATCATAATATCAAAAATTTAGTTCTTCGTCTTATTGATAGGTTATTTCTTCCAAACAATCTCCTACACCAGTTCACCGACGCCTTAAAATCTGCAATGCCAATCTTAGTGCCTGTAAACGAACGGTAGTGGTGCTGACCCCCAGAGAGTCTCGACGAGTATCTTGAATCTATTTAATGAGCGCCTTTTCCAGGTTAGGGTTGTGAGCCTTCGAGCCTCTGTTTGCCCTCTTCACCTTTCGCATTTCTTTAATGGTACTTTCGGCTTTTCTCCATTTTCTGATCACGAATTCAGTCGGACCAAATTGCCGCTCAGCTGCCCGGTTCCCGTGTTCTTTCGCGTACTTGATCACTTCCATTTTAAAGTTTGAAGTATAGCTCTGTCGTTTTGTCTTCGTCATGTTGAAGGGTAATAATGAACTGTATTTTTAAAACACCGGTAATAGGTAGAATATTTATACTGCCGATGTGTAATATCATGAAAGTGTAATATCAACCAATCACGGAGTAGTATTTGACTCTCGTTGCAGCAGAAACTTTTCCTTAAAAAATGTCGTCCAATCATTCGACATGACGCCCAAGAATGAGAAGTGCACTTTCCACGATAGTCTACATATGCTAGACAGACATCTGCTGACTGACAGGATGAATGAGCCAGCAATCAGCACACACGACGATCATAGCGATTGTATGGAGTTCACCGTGATTGACTTAACTTCACCGTTTCTATAAAAATTAATGGAAATTAAGGACTAAAATTAGGATGCGTCCTATACATAGGTACACAGTTTTTCCATCGTTTTTAGGGTCTAATATCCACTGCGTCCTATCCATGGTATCGTCCTATACGCGGGTATTTACGGTAGTTAGAACATGAATGGCATCAATTGGCACGAAATCAATTGTCAAGTGCGTAGCAAACGCGTTTTGATCAATTGGTGACCACCTCTTCGGAAGGATGAGAAATAGACAGCACCAGACACTATCGAACGATATGCAATTTGGCAGCGACTATTACAGAAGCGCAATTGATGAAGGTTGAACTGAAGCGGTTGGTACGAGCGATAAATCAGATCAAAATATCCACCCGCTATGATTCCTTTCACGACAGACTAGCGGTGTGGTGATTTGCCTATATATAAGATGGATGTTTTTGCGTTTGACGAATAGGCGTCCTCCTTTATGTTGTGGGATTCGTGGGTGAACGCGATTCACGTTGCACGAGTTGATCTCAAGGACGCAATCATCCAATGGGTATCTTACACGGAGGTCACGTGTTCATTGCTTGATCGATTTCCCTCGAAACCTCTGTAAAGAAGACAAATGACGTTCGAACAGCCAGAATCCGGTAGTGGAGTGTAATTTCGGTGGATGTGAGCAACACATTGCTTTGGTCATCCATAAACGACTTGAGTGCTTGGCCAAGAATCACTTTGTCATTCTGTGTCTCAACATCGTGGTTCGTTGTACGAACCCTATATAACAGTTGGTATACAAGTATAACCTTGTTTACCATTAATCCACTGTTTCAAGGCTAACTGAACGTGATCTTACTGTCTCCACCTGATGACGGCAAACAACCAGAAACCGGTAGTGGAGTGTAATTTCGGGGTAAGTGAGCAACACATCACTTCGAATGACGTTTGAACAGGATCTGCACATTGGCCTCGGTTGTTGTGTCGTAATCCTGCTAATCTTCGATTCCACAATTAACATCTACCGGGTAAATGTGCATCCAGGCTAGCATCAATGTTCTTACAGACGAGATCCTATATCATGTTTTCCGGTTATGCTTCGGATATGGATGGTATGAAGGCACAAGCCTGTAGGCACCGTACACAATCAGAGGATATGTATATGAGGTCACGTTTGAAGTGGTTTCGCAGAGCAACAGCTTGAAGCGATTACAACCACACATTAGAGCTATGAATCAATAATTAATTTGTATAGTTGCTGCTTCCACTTGCAATCGTTTTGCCATTATTTTGAACAGATCAGTCAAGGGAAATTCTGGTGGCCGTTTACTTAATCGTCAGACACTTAATCCCCGACATTTAATCCCCAGGGAAGGTATTGAAGATAATTTTTCAGATAAGAAGATATTTAAAATTTGTGCAATGACTCTTCAATATGGTACACGTAGCAAAGGTCGAAGGACATTAATTTACATGGGAAACGAGTTTTGGCTCGAGAAACTATCAAATAATGGCAATATTAATTGGAGATGTAGTAAGTTTGTCACACACAAGTGTAGAGCGAGATTAGTTACATCTAACGATGATATCGTACGTAATTTCGCACTTCGTGCAACAAAGAAAAAGTTTTGGCGAAGAATGTGGTGACTAAAATGAAGGAAAAAATGTTAGAAATTAATGTAACCCCCTCTGCATCACGGACGTCGGTCACATTCGGTCTGTGATTAGGCATTCTAATGACATTACCCCAAAAATGTGCTATCTTGCGGACACTCAACAGTCATCAAAACAGTATAAGATGGAAAGACCCAACATGCACTCTTTCGTTCCTTCCAAGTGACGACATGTTTGATGTTCCAACATCCCACCATGTGGACATTTCTTAATGGTTTGCGAAAGGATTGCCGACAGCATACGGCCTCAGTTCTTCAAGCAAGTGCTAGGCTTCATATCAAACAGAAAAAGAAGTATGCTGATATATGCGCCAAGACATCTCAAGCAATTCAGTGATTACTCAACTACGGAAAGATTGACATTCTTAAAATCAATTGCATATCTCTCCTGCTAAATAAATTCATTTAAATGTATTCTGCATTCGTCAGAAGTTATCAACTGGGGATTAAGTGTCTGTAAACCGGAAATTCTACCTCGTATGATATGGTACACACACAATATTAGAATACGTGCTATCAATTCCAGCTGAACGGATATTAAATATTTTCCTTGATGATGTACCGACTATGCTCGGGATGTTTTCAATATCGTGCGAGATATGTATTTCCAAGCTACGAAAGTTCAGAGACTTGCGCAAGAACGTTTTTTCATGAGGTTGGCGTTCGAAATATTGGACTTGTTCACCTGCATAGAATGTTCTACACTGTGTCGGATTTTGAAAATGATTCTCCAAAGGTTTCATTTTGCAATGCGCCTAGTGCACTCCAGCCAGAAAATCGGTAATTCTGAGTGTTGGAAAACTGGTCACATTTAAAAATGTCTAACCTATGTTTGGTAGACGCTTCTAGCAATCCCATAAAGCTTTTGGGAGAATTTATTAACCACATGTGCTTTGACCGCAGTTTCGCTTGCTCCGTTATTTATGCTTACTGGTGTAGACGACGTCGGTGCGTCTTCAATGATTGACTTGTTTTCTGCATGGATTGACTGAAAAGTGTAGAACACTCAATTTTTTTAAAACTATCAAGTCCTCTTCCACTATTAGGCGATTTCCGCCATTCGCAGACCACTTGTGTAACATCGGTATCGTTCTGAATGCGTCTAATAGGATTTCATTGTCTACTGACCAGAAACATTGTTTAAATATGTAGCCTGTACCCGCGTGTAACATTTCTGTTCAAGAAGGACCGTACCGTGGTACTTCGGAACCGCTATTAATCAAATTTCTAATGAAAAACCACGGCGTTTAAATACATGATCACAGAATGCTCTTCATTCAAATGCTTAAGATATAGATTTGAATGGCTAATGCAGTGATCGACGGTGTGTGTTCAACCTGAAACTCAATGCAATGTCGACTGGCTGCCTGCAAAGCTGAAAACAACTTGGGTCTCCTTAAAAGAGTCCTAGGTTCGTTTGACCCCAATATTGCCTGCAAATTGATTTCAACGTACATCCGTCCTCATGTTGAATATGCTATACCGGCATGGGATCCTTGGTTGAAAAAAGATATTCTGCTATTAGAAACTCCACAGCGCAGAGCGACAAAACTCGTCCTTGGACTATCAAATTATCCATACGAAACGCGACTTAAATTATTGAATTTGCATTCGGCTGAATACAGACGGAAACGAGGAGCACTTATATTTATTTGGACAGTGCTTAATCAAACAAATCATCCTTGCGGTCATTTGTTTCATCTTTCCCATAACACACATCTGCGAGGTCACCAGTTAAAACTTTACCAACAGCATAGCAGTTTGAACTGCCGCAAATATGCATTTTCCGTTTGCAATGTGCAACTGTGGAACAGTTTACCTACTCATGTGGTACAATCTGGAACTGTTGAAGTTTTCAAAAAATCACTGGATATCCACATGGAAAAGTATGTTTTTTGTGTTTGACAATAATCTAACAATATTTTGATATTTTTTACCATCCGACCCGATGTACATTTTTGTGGGTCTTGTAAAGCATAGCTTTTTACCTGCATATAATCTATGAATAAATCTATGAATAATACGACAGAACCGGTTGGTGATGTGCACGGAATGGATGTATGACATGTTTGTATTCCAAATGATCTACACTATGGGGAGGCGTCAATAAAGCTCTTTGTCTGGCGAACGCAGATCACGCCACCGGCGTGCGACTGGCGCTTATCTACCGAGTTCTGCCTACCATCCCGAATCGGACTGTTTAGTCGTTCGAAAAGCTGCGGAGCATGAAAAAAATCATGCGATTGTAATGTACATCCATGGTCGACATCGACCAACGGCAACACTATGGTGAATTGAAATTACGATGTCGACCGTTGGGCAGATCGTGCTTGCGTTACAAGGTCGTTTGTAATAGTGACATGAAAGCTCCTGACATTGACCGTACAAGTTGCAAACAACTTGCTCACTTTGGAGGAACTATGCTATGAGTCATCACCATGCCAGGGTAGAGTAGCTACTGCTCTTCGCTGTTAATCAAAGCTCACGCCGTTAGCGTGCAACCATCGTTCTACCGATTACTGACGGTCTCTGTAGGAGAGAATTTTCTCCCGATGCTGACTGTTTAGTCATCCGAAACGCTGTCGAACATGAAACTATCATGCCCTTGTGATGTACTTCCATGACCAATGTCAACCGGAGAAGACCAACCACAACAACAACGCCGGAATGTAATACATAGATTAAAAAGCTGGTTTGTGAAATTCTTATTGCCCGATTTATCATGGAATTGCGCTACCGGCTGGCAAGAATTCTTGGTATTTTAAACCCTTTTATTTCTTACGTGCATTCTTGTCTGAACGACTGACCATTCAGTTGTATCAAACACTGAAACATTGTTATGCTTGTTACACAAAGTTTGGATGGGGAATTTAAAAAAATCAAATGAATGACTCTGCGAACACACCTCATGGATTGGATAAACCTCGTCCTGTTCTGTTGTTCGATAAACGTGAAATTTGGCAAAAAATAATAGTAAGACCAAAACGGCTTTTATTTTACAAAGATTTGATACTGATGGACCTAATTATCTCTATTTTAGGATATCGCATCTTTAAATCTCGATCAACTCTTGCATGGAAGTATTGGTGATTCGAGAAAGAAGAGATTTTCCTATTTTGGTTGGCACATTCTTTATTTGTCGGATCATACTATCGAGGGCGAAAACGGATGTATTACCCTAATCACTCGTCGTTATGACAAGGTTTTCAAATGGATTCGTTTAAAAACATAAGCCAATTGTTGTTGTTGGCCTCCTTCGGTCGATGTCGACCATGGATGTACATCACAATCGCATGAATTTTCATGTTCTACAGCTTTTTGAATGACTAAACAGTCCGATTCGGGAGGAATAATGTCTCCTGTAGCGCTGGCAACGATAGTCAGAACTCGATTGTATTGCATCAGTTGCAAGCCGGCGGCGTGATTTGCGTTCAGCAGCCAACAGCTGTATCTGCTCATCCCCAGCTTGCAGACGAGGCTCTACACAAAGCCTCTAATGTGAGCGGTCAAGAACAAGTTCTTCCCAACTCGCCAAATCAATGCCAAGAGCTTTCATATTTCTTTTGCCGCTAGTGCGCTAGTGCAGTTCACTTACACAAGGTTGGATTCAACTGAATAATTTGCCATTTATTCCGAATTCCGTTCCACCTCAAACGCATCCATCAGGGACTAATACGTATGTCTACACATGTCCTGGAAATAAGCCGTTGGAAGAAGGTGATTATGTATGCAGTGTGACGGGTCCATTTGGAACAGCCATCGCGAACAAGACTACGCTGAAAATAGACCGTAAGTCCTTATCATATTCTGTTACAGACACAATTGAAACATGTATTCTGAAAAGTAAAGCTGTCTCTCCAATCAGCAAGTCTAAATTCAGTATTATTATTACCAGGATGTAATGTGATTACACTATGTAATGCCCTAACAAAGAAACCTAATTTGGAGTTTGGCAAGAAACGTCTGTTAATTACTTAGAGTAAGCCGATTCTGCTGCTTCCATGGATAAAGACTGCTCCGAAGTGTGAACAGTTCTTCAAATTACAGCAAACCTACATACAAATGTATTTCGCGATAGCGCATGACAGGCTATTGCGTATATAAACCTAAATTGTCTTTCTAGTTGTCAGAGGTTACGCTTAAGGAAATTCCAAGAGAGCTTGTTTTGTATCGGTTGAACTATCAGCTTATACAGGTTTAGTTCGTGAAACTAGAAAATTATCACAACAGTGCAAATTCATTTATTTTTTAGTTCATTGGCGATGACAAAATTTGTTTATCGTAATAGTTAACGTTGATCATTAATAAATAATAAGAACTGGATTCGACCCAGTTCTCAACATATTTGGACTCAGCTCCTGGTTCCGATAATTCGAGTAATTTGCTTTCTATCATAACATTCGCTGTGCGTTATGAATAAAAAATTGTGTGGCAAGTACGTAGATTTCAATTGTAACAAAAATAAATTTGAAACTTTTGTTGGAGCATATTTCTCGTTCCAAACTTATCCAACTTTGGCGAAACATTTTAGAATATGTCAACTAATTATACACTAATAGAATGCATGTAGATCGTGATCCGCACTACTTAAAATATTCAAACAACGCGAAACTAGTCGTATATATGTGTGATGGAATAAATGCCAATATGGTTATTCAATCATAGGGCCTTTTTCACAAAACGCCGAATGTTAAATTTTCTCTTTCGATTAATAAGGTTCGGCGGTATATAAAGCGATTTAAAACTCGGCGTTTGGAATAATAACTTCGTTTGATAACGAGATGAATCGGACGGGAATGCAGAGCACATCTTCTGGTTTTACTTTAAACGATCTTTATGATACTTGACAGTAATGTTTACGTCAGTAAGGTTAATTCTCAGGCCCCGCACTCCAATTAACCACAGAAAAGTTCAAATAGATTGTAGAAGATCTCAACGATTGATCATAATTCAACATACCTAACGTAATAAATACATTTTGAACGAATAAATACGTATTGTTCAGGCATGCACACGTACATATTCAATTCAGTTTTCTTTTGGCAGGTGTGCTCTTATGTTCACAAGGAAGTTAAACACTTATACTCAACATCCACTGACTTGTAGGTTTCTCTAATCATGGAAAATGTCTCCATGAATAGACTTTATTGGTTTAAAGACAGCCACACAGTCATGTGCATAAAGTGATGATTGATAATTATGATCGGAGATCCCTTATCCATGTGAAAATATAACGGTGATGCATGTCAGTGAAAGCATCAAGGAAATTGTCGTGCTGACGTTTTTCTACTCGTTCACGAAACTTGATTCTATACAAGGTGTACACACCCATCCACGTTTTCTGTGCTCAAGTTTCATAGAATCCGAAGCTATTTACGTCGCGCCGACCGACATCTTTTATGATTGAAATATTTTGCGATTAATTAGCATTTGAGCAACCGGTAAATGCTCCCGCTAAAATGATGTCTCTGTTAATGATGATGATGATGATGATGATAACAGTAGATCTTATGGCTCTTTTTTAAGTGAGATGTAGAATATTCATGGTGCATACTGAAAATCATTTGTATCACAAATTCGTCAACTCAATTATCACATATTTTTAATCGATATGCCGCAGTTAGCGTTGCATGGAATGTACATAATACCAGAATCAGATCACTCTGAGCGCGATAATTTTAAGTTTCCTAGTTATTTCCTCGTTGATTCCTGATAATTTATTGATCGATATCGCCTTAAGACATTCAACAAGTTCAGTTAAATAATTGTCACGTAGAAATACGTCGTAATATATGGTAACGGTTGTACTATTTTATAGTCATATGGTCTATAACATTCACTTAGCAAATCATTATTTTGTGAAGGTTTACAATTTGCTAGCCGAATAACGATGAATCAGTGTTATATAAATTTTATTGATTGAACAAGTTGTAATATTTATCCACAGTTTTATGTCATGCTGGGTTATTGAATATAATGTTTACAATAATATATTATGACATTTCTGATCACTAATCATCAGTTATATAGCTGTGGTATTCATTCGAATACTTGCAATTTGAAAGCTCAGTTGTCCCGTATTTTAGAAAATATTTATACTCCAAGAAGCACCAACAAACTGTTGGTCGGGGAATCCATAATTTTGGTTTGCGTATCGCTCGGAAATCCTTTGCCTACGTACAAATGGACGTTTACCTCCGTAGAAGATAAGGCCAAAACGGTCGCGATTGAACAAGTAAGATTTGCAATAATTCAGTATCAACTTTATCGCATTGATTATACAGTGAACACTTCAAGCATCTTACACAATATTAATAAACAGAATTTGGTTAGAAATTAAAATAAATGATAAAAATGTCAATGTTGTGAAACAGACAATTTAACGGATTATCGTATAACAATTCATTCGCGCGATTAAATCAGCTCTATTACATTAAGGCTATGCTACTGTATCCGCTAGCATTGAATTTTGCACAAACGTTTTCGACGGTAATTCTGCTAATCACAATATGTATTTCGGACGATAGATGTGAGATTTTTCTTCTAACTTCAGACTCGATTGCCCGGAATAACTTTAAAACAAAAAGGAGCTGATTTGTACATCAGCAACATCCAACTACAGCATGCTGGAACATATAGATGTGAAGCACCGCACCCACACGGTAAACTACAGAAAAATTCAGACTATTACATTTTAAATGTACAAAGTGAGTTGTCAAATGTTATTCTACTTTGCATCCAATTAATTTTAAATAATTTTTAAGCAAAATATTACTTTCAAAACACAAATTTTATTTTCGCAATGCGCTTCGATAGATAACTGTATGATTATGAAAAACGACACATTGCAAAATTCATCGAAAAATTAAATCGCTTCCAAGTTTGAACAATATGTTTATTTCAGACTATCGAGTTTTGACATAGAAGCGTTTTAGACCAAAATATTTTTATGAAAAGGAATAAGGCGGATATGGGATTAAGCAAGACAAATACAAATATTTTTAGATAGTTCCGAAACTATTATATGCATTGAGCTTGTTAAGATAGACTAGCTATTAAAAATTCAAGTGACGCACTCAATCACATTTTGTCAAAAAAATAATAATGGCGTATTTTAGTAAGCGTATTTCTGCAAATATCATTCCATATCGGCTGCACAAAAACTATGATTATGTTTTCCATTCAAAGTTGTGGATTATGTTTATGAAAACTGTTCGATTTAGAGGAATAACGGTGATCGGATATTTTCAGACCTGTTGTTTGTGTTCAATTTTCAACCACATTGATACCAATACAGAATGTTAAATGCAATCGGGAGTTATTTATCTTTCAAATAGATTAGCAGTTTGCCTAAATATCGTTTTACCGTAATGCAGGCAAGCCAGTAATTCTTGCAATTCCTTCGAATACTGAAGTTCTTATGGATCATAAGGCATCGGTTTATTGTTACATCGATGAAGTACGAACCGTCCCTACAGGCACCGTTAGCTGGCTAAAAAACGGTGAAAAGCTTTCTATGAACGATGAAAATTTACAACTAACGAAGTATAATGTGAGTGATTGATTACCAATATATTAATTTCGTTTAACATTCACCATTTATTTAATTATCTTCAAATTTGTTTTTATCATTATGCTGTAGTAAATATTTAAATAGTACAAGCAATTCATATTTAATTTCAAATGATATTTATAAATCATTATTATGCTGGTTCACGAGTTTAAGTTTTACATTGTTCTGGCCCTACTTCGGTCGATGTCGTTCTTCAACATACATCACAATCGCATGAATTTACATGTTCTATAAACTCTCGAATGAACAAACATTCCGATGCTGGAGGAACAATCTATCTTGTAGCGCTTGCAACGATAGGCAGAACTCAGACGTTGGGGTCATTTGCACCCTGGCGGCGAGATCTGCGTACAACAGTAGAAAGCTGTATCGTCTCCTCCCCAGCTGGTGGATAACATATTACACATTGCCTCCAATGTGAGGGGTCAAGAGCAACGTTTACTTAAATCGCGGCACATTGCCAAGATATTTCATATAAATTTAGCAAACCTCTTTGTAACGCATATGCGGTTTGCCCAATGGTCCACTACCTGATTGCAACTCACCATAGAGTAGATCTTTCGGAACACGACCATTTTCTATTCTATTGACATGGCCAGGACACCGCATGCGGCGCTATCGTAGTAGGGTGAACATGCTCTGTAGACCAGCTATTAAAAGCACTTCATCATTAATCACTCTGTCCATCCACGATATGTTCAAGATACGAAGGATGCTTCGTAGTTGGAAAGCATACAGCTTTCGTTCGTGTCCTGCTTGGGCGGTCCAGGTTTTACTGCCATACAGTAAAGCATTTATTATAAACCACGTTTTCTTCACAGCCAACATGCGGATACCCCAAAATCGAGAGTTTAATCGAAACAAATAAGAGCTGCTCTTGCAATCAGCTTATCAATCTCCGTGTCTAGCGAAAGATTATCTATAATGGTTAAACCACCTAATGTGAAGGGATGTACTGGTTCAATTTGACAGTTTTCAACAGTGATGATTGGATGCAATACAATCCCTTACCTATGCTGATGTTTAGCCCAAAGTCTTTGCTTGCCGATGAAAACAGCTCATTATCGATTAGAAGGGCACTTGGGAGTGAGACATAACGGCCTCATTGACAGCAATCAGCAGGTCATGGATTTGTACATACCGTGAATTATATTTTGCCCTCAACCGTTTCAGGTTGATAAACATACCATCACTTCGCGTGCCTATTGTTCTCTTCCTTAAGGCGTGCTTCGGAAGCAGAGTATGGAAAATTCAGAGCACCGTGAGCGCAAGAAAACTCCCTTGTTTTGAACCTCTAGAGAATTTCAAAGTCTTCTGAACTAAACCCATAAAATGGACTGAGCATTTCCTCCATGAGTCGATTGAAATAACGAAGTTGAGCAGTCTTGGGGGCAGCCTATAAGATCAAGCATTTTCTAAAGACCCCGTTTGCTGACGTAGTCGAATGCCTTCGTTAAATCGATAAAAACAGCGTATAATATCATTCGTTTTTCCCGCTAATTTTCCTCAAGTTGTCACAGGTAGGAGATCATGCGAACGGTTGACCTTCCTCTGCAAAGCCACATTGAGATTCGGAGTAAATTCAATAAGCTAAAGTGTGTAGCCGGATCTGTAAGAATTTAGTTAACCATTTGGGTAAGAAATTCAGAAAGGAGATTCCTCTATAATTGTTGCAGTCAACTCTTTTACCTTTATTCTTAAATAGCGTGGTGATTTTTGTGTATGGCATCTTTTGTGGACGCACTTCGCCTGCCAGCACCTTGGAAGCAAATGGTTTACAGCTTCTGCAAATGCTGCTCTTCAACATTTCATTCTGACGTCACCAAGGGTTTTTCATTCGCTTAGCGGTCGATTGCCCTGTCAAGGGTAGAGGTTGGTTTGGACCAATGGCTCTATATATCCTGTCAAACATACTGTGAATATTTCTGGTTTCCGCAGATTTGTGAATAATGAGTATAAATACATCTCAATAGTCATTCGAATTTCGTTTTGCAATCTTTTAAAACTTATTTCTATCTGCTATTACAAGTCGTAAGTTTTCATCTGGTGGCATACCTTTGGCCATCAAGAATGTTCAATATTTCTCCTATAACACAGCAGTCTTGCAAAAGCTTTTTCTTCGAACCAGTCGCTCGTTCGAGTTTTCTTTGGACCGTAAGCGGAAAGTGCGTTTCGGCATATGCAGCTTTTTATTGTTTCATACTTATCTGAAGCCGATTCAAATTATGATGTCTCGTTGAACTCGGGTGTGAAAGCTTTTGTAAATCCTTCAGTTATATTAGTTTCGCACATGTGAGTGACGTCTATCCTAGGCTTACCAGACAATTTGGTGCGGTGAAATCTGGTGTCGAATGCTTCAGTCTGCGCTTTGATATTATCTGGCGAGAATTACGCTCCATATATTAGTGCGACTAACAAGAGGAAGATCAAGCTGATGCCAATGCTTAGGGTGAGGATGTTTACAAGAGAACTTATGCTGTGGTTTTGTTAGAAAGAAAGTGTTACTGAAACAAAGACTGAACTGTGTGCACAATTATAAAAGGCGTTGTCTATTTTCATTGGTTTTACCTACACCGAAAATTCCAAGACAGTTTTGCCTAGACCCGAAATCTGCACCAACTCTGGAATGAAAATCACCCAATACCACTACACATTTTATTTGTAACACGTTTTAGAGGACTATTGTGAGGTTATGATAAAAAGCGTCTTTTTCAGCACGCGTCGCACAGAGCGTCGGTGCATAAACGTCGAGCAACGTAATAGTACCAGTAATGCATTTCGTATTTAGAGTCCAAATCCGTTCGCTCCGGTAGCTGCTCGGTTCTGCCGCTTTTACTCGGCTGTTTCGCACAGAAAACCCAACTTCACATCAGAACCCTTTCCTTTCAAAAAATGTTTAATCACGTTTTGTTAGTATACCAGTGTCTTGTAATCTCATTCATTGCAGTAAAACCACGTACACATTCAGCCTTTCTAGCTCAATGCTAATCACAGCTGCTTTTCTTACGCCTCTGATATTCGAGATCTTGTCATCGAATCCGGAAGCATCAACACTCAAAGTTCACAGTGTCAGAACTGACCTTTGCTGTTTAGTAATTCGTTTCGCCGGTGCGGAATAATGCAGTATGCTGATCGGTTGATTCCTAAACCCCATGCACCTAATGATGAAAGTACACTGTTGCTAAATGGCACATCATCGACTGGGGCTTCCCAGTCTAATGAAACCTAAACATTTCTCACACCATCAGTATCAGCCCCATGAAATCTAAAGAGATCCGGACGTGTAGGACTTAGATAGACAGGGATTTTATAGAAAATTGTGCACAAACCACTCAAAACGTAGGACCAACGCTTTCGAACACATAAATTGAAACACAATAATTCATTGTGCAAAAACAGAAAGCTGAACAATACCTATAGGATGATAAGGCATATCAAGTAAAAATATATAATCTTCCAAATAACATTAGGGCCAGTCGTCATATATTCATCGAGTTTAGGAGCGAAAACCTCAACAGATTCCGAGCACACGATGGTGTATATATGTGTAAGTATGCAATGTTTGCAATGTATGTCTGTATGCTATATGTATATGCAATCGAAAATGCAGAATGGTTAAATCCATTTAAATGTTTTCGTTTTTATTATGGTCATTGTTATTTCGAAACCTTTTGTAGAGGATGTATTTCTGGATGCAAGATTTTGATTACCAATAGTTGGTCGCTATGTATCTGTTGTTGTGCAAAATTGTGTAGATTTAGTTTTATTATTCGAACCCTGAAATTTAAGCTTCGATTGAACTTTCGTGAACGAGGATAGTAATATTAACATAACAGTGTTCTTGCGACTTTTACTGACATGCGTAATAACAACATACATGTTTAAGCAAATGCTCAATGTTAGATTGCAACAAAACACTGTTTCTGGACATAATCTGGAGAATAATTATTCACTGCGACATCTGCTCTCACGAATCTTAGCATAAGAAACGAAATGCGGGTTGACGAGGATATTATTAAGGGTTTCAAGCTGATCGTGAGATGTGACCGTTTGGCCAACAGGAGATTTATGACAATCGGGATGTGGCGTCTCAAAAACAATCCGTTTCGGGAGTCGGTGGTACGGAATCCGTAAAACCTATCCTAACCAGCGTAACCTATTCGTGTTGATATGCTTCTCTACATTAACTAAAAGTACTTTTTCGATGAGCATCATTGCGAATGCTAACTCACCAAACTTCCTTCGGTGATATCGCTTTTCAAAAACTGCGAGAAGCTCAATGTGCTATTCACGCATGGTCGAACTTTCGCAAACAGAATAATACACCTTAAAGTGTGGCTCTACATTTGAATGACAGAGATAGTCCATTCTGACACCAGTCGTGAACCAAATTACGAAATGCCCTGCTTGCCTTAGAATAATAAAGGCTTGCTCCAATAAATCATGGTTGGCTTGATAATGTGACCACTCGTAAAAGAGGTCTATTATAAGGTATACATAATCAACACATGTTTATTGTTTTCTCTGTTTAATATTTAGTTGGCACATTTTTAATTGTTATATTTTAATCTGATCGGATTCTTAGTTTCAAATGAATGTGTTATCTACAATGGTCATTTAATCATTGTATTCTACTTTAAAGTCACCGAGTAGGCTCATTAAGATTAAGTTGATCGAATGAAACTTTGCGAAGAACTTCATGGCCACACTTACACGGAAGTTGGATACAAAGTTCTTAGAACAACCTACTGCATATGCGGGTGATTGAATGTTTGAAAAAATTGTTTTTCTTTTAAATCATGCTATGTTATTTTACTCGAATTACCATATTTTTATAATCAGAATTAAACGTTCTCATATGCTTATTTCTTAGATGAGCATATACACCATACAATATAAGCGAAAAATACAATATTACTTTAAATATAATACATATATATTCATTCATTTTTTCAAAACCCACGACACATATTCAACAATTTTTGGGATAGACACTCTTGGTGGGCAACTTAAATATGGGCTATTCCGCAATGGTGCAATGCAACTATTCAAACGAAAACGGTTGGGCCATTCAAAATGCGTATATCAAAACTTTAGTACCGAGGCCTTTCGTTCTCACTAATGCAAGTCTCGACGAAGTTGCTATCGCGGAGGATCCCACAACGTTGGTATGCAAAGAGACTGGTGGACCGTTACCAAGCCAAAAATTGATTCCACATAATACCGAGCGCCAAGGCCAAACCATTCAGATAGTAAGTAATATATTTTTTTAATTATTAGTAATAAATTCTAAAAAAGTTCAAAAGTAGAAATGCAAAACGTATTGGCATTCTATGGTTTTCTTCATTTAAATTTGAAGCGAACCCTATGATTATATAAACAATCGTTTCTCAAGAAAACCATCATCGATGTTTTTGTGTTTATATACTAATTTGACCGAAATTCATCCTCGATTCATGGGACAAATTTAGAAATGTAGAAAATCAAAGATATTCGTAAAACGTGACATACACTTTTTCATTTTTCTTAATTTTGATATGGAACAGTGATAACCCTTGAAAATATACAAATTGTGCATAGTGTATAACATTAATTATGTAATGCTTCGCCATATAACTCATTATTTGGACTCGCGGTCTCCACTTGACGAAGACAGCGAGAAAAGTGTGATGATGTGTAAGTGAAGGGGATGTTAGCACCACGCTATTATGATATTTATTTCTTACTTTCTTAAATGGTCGTACTAGTTTACTTGGTATAATAAAGACTATAACTAACAAACGAGAAAGGATTATATGTCGCGGCTTTGTACAAATATAATTTTCCACTTGAAATTTAGAAAAAATAATTTCGGAAAGAAAAAAAATGAATTTCAGTTAGATAGTAATGAGAAAACATTTGCATGTGAATAAAAATAGAGTTAATATCTCTTACGTGTGAGTTTAGTTCAGTTCAGTTTAGTTTGCACAGGACAGTATGTGGCTAACAAGCCAATCGAGCGTCCAGAATTTCTTTCGATGGAAAGCTGCAGAGAAGCACCCACCACTGCCAAAACGTATATTCTTTTTGTCTGTTTGAAATCTTCGCCGATCGCGAATCCAAGAGGTTATCCGGGTTGAACTTAGGAAGCACCGCGTTATAGCCGATGCTAGAAAAAGAATAAGCAGTTTCTCTTTACCAGCACGGTGAGAGGTTAGCTGAAGTAGCATTGTGAATAATAAAAAATATAAAAACACAGAGAACTCTAGCCATCACTATATTTACGGGATAACGCTAAAAGATGACAAACCTAAGCTTGTAAAGCAATTAAGGCGAGTATTCAGGAAACAACTTACCCCAGTTGCGGTCCAACCCCTGCTTAAAACTAGACACGGTACTGCAGGATATAAGTTCTTCTGGAAGAATGTTCCAGAAGTTAACAACCCTAAGGCTGAAAAAGTGTTTCCTGGAGTCTATCCGACATCGTTTCTTAGCAATTTTAAGTGAGTGGCCCCGGGTGCCCAGCTCGGGACTTAAGGTAAAGAAGTCGTTCATTTGCACGCCACTCAAACCCTTCAAGATCTTAAAGGTTTCTATTAAGGCACCTCTTAAACGACGGCGCCTAAGGGAGAAAAGATCGAGAGACATTAGGCGCACAGCGTACGGTTTCCCTCGCTGACCTTCAATCATGCGAGTTGCGAGGCGCTGTACACTTTCAAGTCGAAGGATGTCCTTTTTGTAGTGAGGACACCACGCCTGAACACAGTATTCAAGATGCGGTCGAACTAATGCCTTGTACAGTGGCAGCAATACATCGGGTCTCCTGCTCGATAGCACTGATTTCAGCCGAAAAAGTACCTTGCGTGCACGCTGAGCCGCAGCGGCACATTGGTCCTCCCATTTGAAGTCAGCCCTAACCAGTACACCAAAATCCTTAACACACTGTGTGGCGTTAACACTGAGGGAATTCCCCGCCACCTGGACCGAAATCTTATCAACCAGTGTTGACAAGAGTTGGCTCTTATTTAGGTTCATTGGGAGATCCCACTGGTATGACCAGTTTATGACCCGCTCAAGGTCGTGCATCAAGGTCTCTTCATCCGTTGATCCGATCAATTTCACATCGTCCGCGAAAATGAAGCATGGGCACTTCAATTCAGGGGACAAGTCATCGATGAAAATCAGGAATAGAAGAGGGCCAAGTACCGAACCTTGGGGTACACCACTGATCACGTCGGTTTGATTTGACAGCGTACATCCTACTCTCACTTGGAATGTCCTACCTGTAAGGAAGGCCTTTATCCAAGCAAGTAGACTACCCCGTATGCCTTTGGCTGCTAGCTTAATTTCTAGAAGGCGGTGATTTACGGAATCGAAAGCCTTACTGAAGTCTAGGTAGAGGGCTTCGACAGGCTTCCCTTCATCCATCCTTTTAGTGGCAGTATTGAGAAAGCTAAGGAGGTTAGTCAGACAGGATCTCCCCTTAAGAAATCCATGCTGAGTTACACTCAACAGAGAATGCCGACAAAGATGCTGACAGATTTTATCACGCAGCAGTTTTTCCATTACTTTTGAGACGGTGCTGGTCAGGCTGACCGGTCTATAGTTACCAACAGTTGACCTGCAACCGCCTTTGTGTATTGACACGACTATGGCTTCCCTCCACTTACTGGGAACAACTCGTAGTTGCAGGCATGAATTAAAGAGCTGGCAAAACGGTTTGGTAAGCACTGAGACAAGAGTTTTAAGCATAATTGAGTAGATGCCGTCCGGTCCCTCAGATTTGTTGACCCGAACATGGATAAGTGCGTCAAGCACCTCAGCCTCATTGAAGGACAACTCATCTAATACATGGACACCAGGTGTCAGGTTAAGCAGACCTGACGGTGCGTTTGAAGAATTATCCCGTCGTTGAACGCTACTGAAAAACCCTGAGAAGGCAGTCGCCTTAGACAGGTCGGTATCGGCAACTTTCCGTCCTCCAGTTTCAAATCCCCTATGTTTTCCCTAGTTTTTCCTTTTGACTGTGCGTAGCTATAAAACCTTTTCGGGTTGGATTTAGCATCCCTAGCTAGAGATAACTCAAAATGCTGTTTGAGCACACGTTGTAATTTAACACAGGCATTCCGAGCGGTTTTGTAGCGGGCCCAAGAACCAGAAGTAAGGGATAGCATATACTGCCGCCATAGACGATCCCGTTTACGGGTAGACCTACGGACTCGAGGAGACCACCAGGGTGGCCTTCGATGCCTTCTCACACACTGCAGCGGAGCGTGCTTGTCTTGTAACTCGTTTAGATACTTAGAAATTCTATCCCAGTTTTCATTTACATTTGAATCGCTAGATAACTGAAGGGAAGATTTTGAAGACTGCAAGAGTAAACCCCAGTCTACACGCCTAAAATTGCGTCTATGACGAGAGAAAGGTTTGCGAAAACGCAATATCGCTTCGAAGCTTATCATTACGTGATCACTTTTGCCGAGCGGCGGTAGGTACTTTAAATGACTAATGGATTCTAGCTGGGACGACAATACCAAGTCAAGAGTGGATGGAGTGCATCCATGGCGAAACCTTGTAGGATCATTGACATGCTGGTGCAGCGCATGATTATGGAGCCATTCGAGAAAGGTGTCAGATTGCTGGGTGACTAGACCAGTGGGGACAGGCCAATCTATGTCTGGTAGGTTGAAATCACCCAAGATAAGTACACTGTGAGCTGAGTGAAACAAACCGTCGAGTGTCTCAATAAGCTGTGTAAACTCCTGTATGGATGCACTGGGAGTGACGTAGACACAAGCAATTGCGAGCAATGACTTGTAGCAAGTCAGTATACTCGTAACAACTTGGACGTTTTCAATGGCTAGAGATATCCCTGTACCCATGTTGTGCAAACCATACTCCAAGAGCAGTGCAACGCCACCGCCTCTCCTATCGCCCGGCCTATCGCATCTTATGACGAGATACTGTTCACTGATGTTTACCGGCACCTCATAAATCACTGACAGCCAGGTCTCAGAAGCGCAATAACCCTTGGGTGTAACTGAGCCACGCAGAGAGAAAGTTCAGCCCACTTATTCCTGATGCTGCATACATTTGCATACAATACTTGGGCACTGGTTATTCGTGCTTCTGAAACTAGTCCTGTTTGGCCCTCGGTCGAAGCACCCGAGGGAGCTACACGTTTTTTGGCGTGCTACTTAGAGCAGGAGCATCAGTTTCGGCAGCCTCTTGCGTTAACGTAACGGACCGTTGCCTGACAATTGAGACCGCATCGATTGAAGAGAAGCAACTACTGGAGTCATCGTCTCGGGTGCCATCGTCAATTGCGCTAAGACAATCAACGTCATCTGGGCCGGACAACAAGACTAGTGGCAAAGTGCTGTTCGGTATGCCCGTCTGTGACTGAATAGCGTTTTGCGCTGCATCCGGGTTAAGAATGACCGATGTTCTCATTGCTAAGTTTCGCCTATTGGAATCAGAATCATTTTGCCGAATCCGGGACGGAGGGTTGTCGGGCTTTACCTGAAGTTTATCTAGCGTTGAGTTTGCGATATACTCAGCCCTAGCCAGGAATGCATCCCGATCCGCCTGATAATTAAATTCAACCAGGATTGGTCGAGGGCAGTTACCCATCCTCCACCTTCCTACTCGGTGGATTCGCACTGTGGAAGTAAAAGGCTTCATATCCACCATTCGGAGAAGATCGTTTATACACCTACGATCAAGATCTCTGCGAGACTTAGATTCCTTAATATATGGTTCCGCTCGATTAAAAACTAGTACATTTCTAGTTCTAGATTTCGGAGCAGAGGAATTGCTGTGCAGTGATTCGATTTGCTGACTCAAACCATTTAATTTCTGAATAATTTGCTCCAGCATAGGCGAACCGGCATCAATTGAATGTTGCCGTTTTCGTGTACTAACCTTACAGGCCTTAGTACGCTTCTTGGAGGTGCCAGCTACATTGGCCACCTTGGGAGTGGCAGCATGCCTGGGTGGACGGGTTACCTGGCTAACCTGTTCGACTTTCCCCTCGGCTGCAGCTAATCTAGATTTTTTATTCGCACGTTTTTTCAAAGTTCTCCGTACATTAGCCTCCTTGGGAGGATGGTGTAACTGGTTAACTATGTCAACTTCCGCCTTGACTGCAGTTGTCCCCGGGCTCATGTTCGCGCTCAAAACAGATGCATAGGTTTGAGTGGGTACGACGTTAGACGTGCTAGGCGAAATTGCACTATTTTGAGGCTTTACAGTAACAAAAGCAGCGTCACTGGCAGCCTTATGGCAGGAGCTGCAATACCACTGTAACCAGCGGTACTTTGCATAAATCCCATAGTGAGATTTATGTATGCCAGAGCAGCTAGGGTGAGCCCAACGCTTGCACGCTGTGCACTCAATGCCCCTGGCCACTTTTTTGCAGCAATTGCCGTTGAGGCAAGCATTAACTGTACTCATCGTATGGCGAGAGATATAAGAAAGATAATGTACCAGCAAGATTATAGACTGATTTAATCAGCACGAAATATAATAGACGATTTGCTTTTTATAAGGTAGTAAAATAGTTAGTATATTTTACAGTATTTCACAGAATAGCGAAAATGCGTAATAATTTTTAGCAGAGCATGGAAAATACAACCAAGTTGAACGTACCGCGCAAATGTTGTAATGAAGCGGCTCAATAATATATATCATAACTAATTTGCTGAAATAGTGAATTTTTACAAATACCGTAAATACACGCGTATAAGACGCACTTTTTTTCTTCATAAGTTGCCCTAAAAACCCAGGTGCGTCTTATCCATGGATACTTTTATTATAAAAATTAAGCATTTATCATAATATCAAAAATTTATTTTATAAACCGGTACAATATTTATCAATATTTATCCTCGTCGTCACTGTCTTCATTCAACAAAGCAGCACACTCCTGTTGTGTTATGCAATCATCACGATAGTCCAGCTCTTCCTCCCTTTCGTCGTTGAAGGGTAATAATGAACTGTATCTTCAAAATCATGAAAATGTAATATCAACCAATCATGGAGTATTATTTGACTCTTGTTGGAGCAGAAACTTTTCCTTAAAAATGTCATCCAATCATTCGACATGACGACCAAGAATGAGAAGTGCACTTTCCACGATAGTCTACATAGTCTAGACAGACATCTGCTGACTGACAGGATGAATGAGTCAGCAATCAGCACACACGATGATCATAGCGATTGTATGGAGGTCACCGTGATTGACTTAAGTTCACCGTTTCTATAAAAATTAATGGAAATTAAGGACTAAAATTAGGATGCGTCCTATACATAAGTACACAGTTTTTCCATCGTTTTTAGGGTCAAATATCCACTGCGTCTTATACATGGTATCGTCCTATACGCGGGTATTTACGGTAGTTGAAATTCTATGCTAAAGAAAAAATTCACTGTTTATTATGTGAATCTGCTTAAAATTTATAAACACTTTTGTTAGACTCATTTCCGTGACATTTTTTAGACGCGCTCAGGATGCCCTTGACTGACATTCAATAATGGCTGGTGTTGATCACGCTTATCAATATTCTGTTGAAGTTCAAAGCAGATTTTCTTTGTTTTTGGATGACAACCTAAACAATGAAGATCCTGACCTGCTGATATCGAAGCTGCAGCAGAGTAAAGTGAAACGTGACAAGGTTGCAAAAGGTGAACCGAAAGTTGAAGCACCCACAGAATTGAAGCAAGTTCAGGAAGTAAAAGGTACTACTTTGTTCCGATGTTTTATTTCAGTTGCTGCCAACAAACAAACAAAGACAACATTGCCTGTGGCTCCAGCGGCAGAAAATCGTCAAGCAGAACCCGATGTGAATCATCAAGCTGTAACCCGACATCAAGCTGTAACTCGACGCGGCGATTTCAACCATCGGGGTTTTCGTGGTCGTGGAAGAGGCAACTATCCTGTGGGGAACAATGTCGCTGATCCTGCAGGCGATACACATCATCAGGGGTAAGTAATATTTTAATCGAGCTTCTCCAGTGGTCAACAAGTAGAATTTCGCGGTCGTGGTCGTGGACACGGCCGTCCCTTCAGAGGGCGTGGTTTTGCATACACGGATTACCGAGAATCATCTGGTGAATTTAAAAGGTACGTTATCAACTGATATGATGATTTGTTATCCCTGTCCTATGGTATGCGGAAATTCATATTCTGAAGCTTTCTTTTCCTAACGAGCTGTTACTTGTTTTAGTCAACGGTCTGGACTACCAAGCAATGAGCAGTTTCCGGACGGTCACGCTGAAAATGGTGCAGAGGTTCTTGAGGCAAACGAGAATGTTGAGCCAACTGATGCAGCTGATGACTCGCACGAAAACGCTGAAGTGCCAGAAGAACCCAAGATGTATACCCTCGAGGAATTCAAAGCAATGCGTTCATCAACGAAGCCCGTGATTACTTTGGCAACGAAGGGTACACGAAAAGCTAATGATGGAAAAGACATTTATTTCCCCACTCCATTTTAGACTTAGTTTCACTCATCTTTTAACCTCATGGATGCTGACCATAAATAATATTTCGTTCAAATTTTATTTGAACATTCATTTCTATTGCGAATCATTTTGCGTTTATCCAGCATAAAATTGCAACCATTATAACGCAAACCGTTAATCGAATAATTAATACGTACTTGAGGCCAACCATGGAGTATGCGGTTCAGGTTTGGTCACCCTGGCTACAGAAGGACATTAGCCTCTTCCAGAGAATATATCATCGGACCACCAAGCTCGTAGCGGTTTAAATGCACAAACAATACGAAGATCGTATTGCAAGTCTCAATCTATTCGACTTTCGCTACCGCCGTCTTAGAGGTGATTTGATACTTATGTTCAATATACTGCATACACCCAACCATCCCCTAAATCAACTATTCACGCGACTACCACCCAGAAACAGCCGGAGTCACGACTATACAGTACATATTCCCGACTCGAGACTAAACTGTCGAAGGTACTTTTATTCTGTACGTGTATGCTTTACCTGGAACTACCTACCTTGTAATGTTGCACATTCACCCAACTTGGATATATTCAAATCGAATTTGGACAATTTCATGTTGACCAATCCAAACTTTGAACCCATATATTTTACACCATAAAAGCTTTTAACTTTGAAACCAGTTTCTGTCCAATAGATTGTTACTTGATTCCTGAACTGCTCAGTAAGCAAACAAATCCCGTTTTTTCTACCCATGTTATTCGTAATTCCCATTTTATTCTGTGGTTTTTGTCAAGCTATATGCTTTTTAGACCATTGAAATTGAATTGAATTGAATTGTTCAGCACGTAGTTCTCGAAATAGTTATGAGTATGCGTGGGCGTCCACAACAAAATTACGTCTAAAAAAGTACTGCGTTTTCACCTTCTTGCCAACTTCTGGTTAAACAACAACATTTTTCTAAACGGTCAAGCAGTAAATACGACGATTATGTAATTTGTTTTTCTGTCGTTTTTGTTTTTCATGAGTTCATTCACAATGAACAAAAGAATGACTAACTCGCTCATAAAATAGGTTATTTTTAATAATTTCATCAAGATTCCACAAAAATGGCTATGAAAGTAATTAACTATGTAATCTCGCGATGCTAAGTTATAAGTACACTATTTTAGACGTGTAAATGATTTGAATTGATCCTTATGACTCGGTGAATGCAAACATATCCCTAAACATTGGTCGCGTAAAAGAGTCCAGCTGTGTTTAAAAAAACAAATGCTTGCCACACTCAAAACCAAAATCACTGCGGGAGATTCATTTATGTGGGGTATTTCTAACTTCTTACGATGACCTTAGATGTTGCTAACAGATTAATTTGAAACACGTTATCTAATGGCTGGAAATTAGTTGTAAGAACTTTTCATGCAAGCATGAGCTCACCTTGAAAGAATGCTCATATCCGTCGTGCGATACACCATTAGTATGTCATGTAGCGTATGTGTGAAATTGAGACGCAATGAGCGCTTGTATTGAGCTTTTGTCGCAAGTATACACACCGAATGTTTATTGCTTCATCCATAAGTTCATCCTGTCAATAGCTAATCGCGTTTTGCTATGGAATCCCACAACATAATACAAACCGAATGTACAACCGCGATTATTAAATTCAAGACAAATAACAAAGCACGCACCAATCTCAGATATGCAAAACAAACTATCAAAACACTGACCATCAAACCTTTCCGACATGCATATTACGAGCACACGATGTTAAGTAAGAAATATGATTTTCTTTCTTTTGAGATTTACTCTGTCTAGGATGTCTAGCATGGATAATAGTGGATTTCTGTAGTACTCCGCTATTTTGTTAAGAAACAATCCTGAGATTACGTTAAAATTATCAAGATTTAAGATTCAAGATTCAAGAATTTATGGTCACAAAAGAACATAGCTTCACAATTACCATATCATAGTAAATATTCGTTTGATAAGAGGTATAAAAAATAATTATACGATGTCACTGGAGTCAAGTAATATGCTTACCCTGAGTCAATACACAGGCATCGTCAAATCGTTATGTAACAAATAAGTGTCCAAGTTTCGAATAAATAATTTAATGTGTTGCTCACATCCTCATACCTTACACTCCACTACCGGATTCTGGCTGTTTGCCGTCGTCAGGTGGAGACAGTAAGATCAGGTTCAGTGAGACTTGAAACATTGTTAAAGTGGTAAAAAAAGTTATACTTGTATGCCACTGTTATATAGAGTTCGTAAAAGTAACCACGATGTTCAGACACGGAATCATAAAGTGATTCTTGGTCAAGCACTCAAGGCGCTTATGGATGACCAACGTAATATGTTGCTCACATCCCCATCCCATACACTCCACTACCGGTTTCTGGCTCTTTGCCGTCGTCAGGTGGAGGCAGTTAGATCAGCTTCTGTGAGCCTTGAAACAGTGGTAAAGTGGTAAACAAATTTATACTTGTATGCCACTGTTATATAGGATTCGTACAAGGAACCAAGATGTTCAGACACGGAATCACAAAGTGATTCTTGGTCAAGCAATCAAGGCGCTTATGGATGACCAAGGTTATAGGTTGCTCACATCCCCATCCCTTACACTCCACTACCGGTTTCTGGCTGTTTGCCGTCGTCAGGTGGAGACAGTAAGATCAGGTTCAGTGTTGATAGTGAGATATTTAGAGTTAAGACAAGGTCTAGGATATTGTTCTTACGCGTTGGTGTATTAACAGTGTATACCCTAATAGATTGATGGTATTCAAAAACGAAATATGAATTATATCGGTACTTTCTATACGATAAAGTGTAGGTATGTTAACACCTGCAATCAATTTATAGCGAAAAAGGTTGAAAGAGGCTTTCATGAAGCAATCGAGCAAACGTTCAAGGTAATTCAAAGTTTTTAATGGTCTAAAAAGCAACAAGCTTAACAACAACCATAGGATGGTAAAAATTGAAATTTAAGTGTATAAACAATATAAGAACATAGATTAAACAGTATATAAGTGTTCTGGAAACGAATAATGCAATAAAAATTCGTCTAATTTCGTTTTAAAGTCATGCAAGTTAGTGGCGTGAGCAACGGTTGAAGGTAAACTGTTCCAAGTAAAACAGACACGGACAGAGTAAAAATACCTTCTACAGTTCAGGCGGGAATGGGGTACGACCAGCACATATTCATGGGTCCGATAATTCCTCGTATCCCTTCGCGTGAATAAATCCTGTAAGGGATGGTTCGGGGTATGGAATATTTTGTAGAGTAAGATAAGGTCTCCTCTGATTCGTCGATGGGGAAAATCGAACAGATTCAGTTGAGCTATCCTTTCTTTATATGGTTTGTTTCGGATGCTGAGAACTAGTTTCGTTGAGCGGTGATAGATTCGCTGCATAAGTTCCCCATCCCTCTTGAGCCACGGAGACCATGACTGCACACCGTATTCCATGACTGGTCTCAAGTATGTATTCATGATCCTTGGGAATATCTTGAGCGAAAATTTCCCAAATACACGTTTGAGTAGATTTAGAACGCGTGTTGCTTTTTTAAAGGCACTGTTAGTTTGAAGTGATGTTTTTAAACTGGAGCATATCCAGACAACCAAATCTTTTTCTTCACTGCAATTTTCAAGGACATGCGAACCTATGTGATATGTGAACTCTACTCGATTCCCCACATTCATGATCCTGCATTTGTTGAAGTTAAACGGCAGTTTGTTTTTCAACGACCAGCTGTGAAGCGTATCAAGATCCTTTTTTAATAGCAGACAGTCTTCTGGACTACGAATGCTGCGACAAATCTTTATGTCGTGCAAATAACGAAATGTTACATCGAACAATTTCCGGTATTTCATTGACATAAACCAGAAAGACGATCGGACCAAGGACTGAGCCTTGGGGAACGCCGCTAGTTGCTGCAATTGGTTTGGATAATGCACCATCAACACGTTCCTGGTTAGTGCGATTTGTTAGGTAGTCATTTAGCCAATTCAGCAACTTTCCAGTGATACCAAGCCTTTCAAGCTTCTGCAGTAGTAGGGAATGGTCAACACGATCGAATGCTTTTGAAATATCCAAGTAGCACGCGTGTATTGCTTGTCCTTTATCTACCGATTTTGTCCAATTATCTAGCGTTACCAGTAAATTAGACAAACAGGAATAATGTCGTCTGAATCCACGCTGGTTCCTCGAAAGCAACTGATTATTCTCGAAGTGTTTCATTAGATCGTCAACAATGAGTCGCTCAAGTAATTTTGAAATCACTGGTAACAGAGTAACGGGCCGGTAGTTGGAAACATCGGAGCGATTTCCACCTTTGTAAATTGGAGAAATTATTCCTCGTTTCCAATCTGTAGGAATCACTCCACTTGCCAGTGTTTGCTCGAACAAATAAGTGAGTGGTTTGTACACCAAACTCGCAAATTGCTTCAATATTTTCGGGGTTATTCCGTGGGCCCCAGGAGACTTTCCGGTTTTAAGATTAAATAAACCTTGGAGGACGCGTTTCTCAGTGACACTTATTTCACTTAGGGCAACCGTGTTTGAAAGTGTTAGATTTGGGCTGTTTATTGCATGTTCTATCGTGTTGAATACCGATGAATAAAACGTGGCTTAAGCATCTGCAGTTTCTGCTGCAGATGTTGTTGGTCCAGCTGATGTGTTCACGGACGCTACTCCAGGTTTCACCTTAGCTTGATCGTTAACCATACGATATAGTATTTTGGGGTTTCGCTCCATCATGCTTGATATCACTTCTTGGAAGCACAACTTGTCTTGGATGACAAATTTGTTTACTTTGTTCCGCAGTAAACGGAATGTTTCCCAGGTCTCGGATGATGGGTTTTGCCGATGGTGTCGCCAAGCAATGTTTCGTACCGTTAACCACTTACGAGTTCGGCTTCTTAATTTAAATTCAAAGTTTTTTCTTGAGTTCCTGAGGACAAATTCGGAGCTCACTTCGATTGAACTTTTGAGATTAGATATTAGCCATATCCAAAAGTCATGTACGTTGCTGGTTTCCGGTTGGCAGTTAAACGTGTTTTTCAGAGCATCACTCAACGCCATAGTGTTGATCCGCCTAACTCTTTTACGGGCATCATTTGTTCTTACAGCTTCAAACAGATAGTCAAACTGGATGACGACGTGATCACTTAGTCCCAGTGGACTTTCGTAAGCAACGTTATCAATGTCATGTTCATTGCTTGTCAGAACGAGATCTAAGAGTGAGGGTAAATCGTTTCCGCGGTATCGGGTATTACATGTAATGTGGTTATAAAGAGGAATATCGTCAAACAACTCACTGAATGCGCGCTCGAGGGAGTGTTCTGGGTAAATGGTGCTGCTCTGCAGATTCGGTAAATTGAAGTCACCCATAATCAAAAATCCACAAGTGTATCTGGAAGTAACCATGCGAATTTTATCCAGTAGGGCCAGATTTTAAGTTTCCTGTGCAGACGGTGGGCGATATACTACTCCCAAAACACAGTCTTCGCCGTCTCTGGAGGAGTCAGCCTAACATATATTCGGCACTCCACTAGCCTTCTTCCCACACCCCATCCTTGTTGAGAAAAACAACTATGAAATGCATCTACACCAACACTGCGTGCAGTTTTTTTGAGATGTTCACCAGACATCATCGCCGTAACGGAAACGTGGCTGCAGACTCAGCAAACAAATAGTGAACTTGAATTACCAGGAATGTCACTTATTCGTCATGACCGTGACACCAGAGGAGGAGGAGTAGCTTTGTATTATAGCCAAAACCTTCTGTGCCGTGAGATTACGGATCCAGACATCGTGTTACTGGATACACTCTGGTGCTCAATCCGACTAGCTAACGGTGAAGACTGTGTTTTGGGAGTAGTATATCGCCCACCGTCTGCACAGGAAACTTACAATCTGGCCCTACTGGATAAAATTCGCATGGTTACTTCCAGATACACTTGTGGATTTTTGATTATGGGTGACTTCAATTTACCGAATCTGCAGAGCAGCACCATTTACCCAGAACACTCCCTCGAGCGCGCATTCAGTGAGTTGTTTGACGATATTCCTCTTTATAACCACATTACATGTAATACCCGATACCGCGGAAACGATTTACCCTCACTCTTAGATCTCGTTCTGACAAGCAATGAACATGACATTGATAACGTTGCTTACGAAAGTCCACTGGGACTAAGTGATCACGTCGTCATCCAGTTTGACTATCTGTTTGAAGCTGTAAGAACAAATGATGCCCGTAAAAGAGTTAGGCGGATCAACACTATGGCGTTGAGTGATGCTCTGAAAAACACGTTTAACTGCCAACCGGAAACCAGCAACGTACATGAGTTTTGGATATGGCTAATATCTAATCTCAAAAGTTCAATCGAAGTGAGCTCCGAATTTGTCCTCAGGAACTCAAGAAAAAACTTTGAATTTAAATTAAGAAGCCGAACTCGTAAGTGGTTAACGGTACGAAACATTGCTTGGCGACACCATCGGCAAAACCCATCATCCGAGACCTGGGAAACATTCCGTTTACTGCGGAACAAAGTAAACAAATTTGTCATCCAAGACAAGTTGTGCTTCCAAGAAGTGATATCAAGCATGATGGAGCGAAACCCCAAAATACTATATCGTATGGTTAATGATCAAGCTAAGGTGAAACCTGGAGTAGCGTCCGTGAACACATCAGCTGGACCAACAACAACTGCAGCAGAAACTGCTGATGCTTTAGCCACGTTTTATTCATCGGTATTCAACCCGATAGAACATGCAATAAACAGCCCAAATCCAACACTTTCAAACACGGTTGCCCTAAGTGAAATAAGTGTCACTGAGAAACGCGTCCTCCAAGGTTTATTTAATCTTAAAACCGGAAAGTCTCCTGGGGCCGACGGAATAACCCCGAAAATATTGAAGCAATTTGCGAGTTTGCTATACAAACCACTCACTTATCTGTTCGAGCAAACACTGGCAAGTGGAGTGATTCCTACAGATTGGAAACGAGGAATAATTTCTCCAATTTACAAAGGTGGAAATCGCTCCGATGTTTCCAATTACCGACCCGTTACTCTGTTACCAGTGATTTCAAAATTACTTGAGCGACTCATTGTTGACGATCTAATGAAACATTTCGAGAACAATCAGTTGCTTTCGAGGAACCAGCATGGATTCAGACGAAATTATTCCTGTTTGTCTAATTTACTGGTAACGCTAGATGATTGGACAAAATCGGTAGATAAAGGACAAGCAATACACGCGTGCTACTTGGATATTTCAAAAGCATTCGATCGTGTTGACCATTCCCTACTACTGCAGAAGCTTGAAAGGCTTGGTATCACTGGAAAGTTGCTGAATTGGCTAAATGACTACCTAACAAATCGCACTAACCAGGTACGTGTTGATGGTGCATTATCCAAACCAATTGCAGCAACTAGCGGAGTTCCCCAAGGCTCAGTCCTTGGTCCGATCCTCTTTCTGGTTTATGTCAATGAAATACCGGAAATTGTTCGATGTAACATTTCGTTATTTGCGGACGACATAAAGATTTGGCGCAGCATTCGTAGTCCGGAAGACTGTCTGCTATTACAAAAGGATCTTGATACGCTTCACAGCTGGTCGTTGGAGAACAAACTGCCGTTTAACTTCAACAAATGCAGGATCATGAATGTGGGGAATCGAGTAGAGTTCACATATCACATAGGTTCGCATGTCCTTGAAAATTGCAGTGAAGAAAAAGATTTGGGTGTCTGGATATGCTCCAGTTCAAAAACATCACTTCAAACTAACAATGCCTTTAAAAAAGCAACACGTGTTCTAAATCTACTCAAACGTGTATTTGGGAAATTTTCGCCCAAGATATTCCCGAGGATCATGAATACATACTTGAGACCAGTCATGGAATACGGTGTGCAGTCATGGTCCCCGTGGCTCAAGAGGGATGTGGAACTTATGCAGCGAATCTATCACCGATCAACGAAAACTAGTTCTCAGCATCCGAAACAAACCATATAAAGAAAGGATAGCTTAACTGAATCTGTTCGATTTTCCCTATCGACGAATCAGAGGAGACCTTATCTTACTTTACAAAACATTCCATACCCCGAACCATCCCTTACAGGATTTATTCACGCGAAGGGATACGAGGAATTATCGGACCCATGAATATGTGCTGGTCGTACCCCATTCCCGTCTGAACTGTAGAAGGTATTTTTACTCTGTCCGTGTCTGTTTTACTTGGAACAGTTTACCTTCAACCGTTGCTCACGCCACTAACTTGCATGACTTTAAAACGAAATTAGACGAATTTTTATTGCATTATTCGTTTCCAGAACACTTATATACTGTTTAATCTATGTTCTTATATTGTTTATACACTTAAATTTCAATTTTTACCATCCTATGGTTGTTGTTAAGCTTGTTGTTTTTTACACCATTAAAAACCTTGAATTACCTTGAATCCATCAGGATCGATAGCGCATCCGAGGTAAATGATTTGTCGCATTTTGCATGGCATTTGTGGGAACAGTTTTGACACGTGACAGATTTGACCTTACCACTGACGACTTTCATGCAGACGACGCACGTTTCGCGAACATCAGATTGTTTCATGTTAACGAGGTCAACCAAAAGTACAAATCAGAGCACAAAATCGATACGGCTGCGGTTGGTTTGTGTGGTATTGGGCGGAGTTGACGGAAAATGACGGGTTGTCGGAAAATTTCGTCACTTGATTTAGCTGCTAATTTGCCAGATTCCCTTTGAGATTTTTGGCGTGAATTTGATATCACGTTGTGTATTTCTCCGAGTAGTTCCCGACAGTGATAAACACTAATGGGGTAATCGAACAGCAGAAACACAAAAGCGATTCCAATAAACGAACAAAATCCACGGTTGAAGTGATCATGAAGTCGTAGCCGATGGGTAGTCAATGCATCCAAGTAAGAGATCAACAGCTGGTAGTGCCAGCAAAATGGAATATTCGATATGGTCGAAGACAAATGTAATGATGGTGTTTGCCTGAATGTCAGATTCAAAATAAACAAGGCATCCGCTGCATGTTTTGAAAAGCATTCTCCCTCCTAAACATTCGAGAGTTTGGAATCAACAGTTCAGAATCTGATTTTTCCTGTTATGTCCACGATTCAGTTATTATAATAGCATCAGCGGGGTTAGAAAGAAGATATGAACGTTAAGCTAATAGCTTGTTAGTTAAGGATCGAGTGTAATTATGATTGATTCGAAAAGATTAGAGGCGGTGAGCCAAGAATGGACGCACCGCCGCGATTTCCCCAAGTCATTTGATATGTCAAACTAACTATCATACGGATTTTGCTCTCATTGCAAAGAGTACATTAAGCTACAAATTGCGATACCTTCTTTCGTGTTCTATGTTATGTGATTGACGAGTTAACGCCGATTATTTCTTCAATGCCGACATCGAACGATGCCATCGAACACAGTCAAATCAATCAGCAGACAAAACACCCATTATCGATCAACCGGCAAGCCTTATGCAACCCAAAAACATGTGCGAACGTGTCACGATGTCCAATGCCCAGTCAAAGAAAACAAAATCTATCCAGCTGTGACTGAGAAAACTATTAATGCGAAGGCGACACTGAATCCTTGTAACCACTGCATCAAAGGTTTAGATCCGGTAAGCGTTGATACTGTTTCAGTTAAACGTACTTTCTGCGGGTTCCACCAACACGCCTCATGTGATGGGAATTTGACTGTGTGAGGCTAGTGAACGATGAGAAACGTCCATCGGTTTTTTATGTTTATAATAGCTGCAGACATTCCAAAGACGTCCGCCACAACAGTAAAAAATATGACTGTATGTAAAGAGGCTAATGAAATGGAGAGTAGTCTGTCACGCCTGGGAAACCAGTTTGCCGAAATGAGAAATTCAATGGAGCAATTGATCAAACCGACAAAAAATGATTCAAAACGATCAAATTCATATTTAGATAACACCAGTGTTCGTAAATATTCCAAAATATTGCTACAAGACACCAAAGAGCAGGTAGTTTTGTGTTTTGCCACATTCCGAGATTACTCTGCCAATGATCACTGATGACGACTCACAACTTCAAGACACATTGTTGTGTTCGCTGAATGTGAAAGCAGGAGAAAAAAGCATACTGGGTGTGATTTACCATAAGCCCTCAGCAGACGAATGATAAAATTCAACATTACTTGCAAATATACGCTTAGTGGCTACCAGATACCGCAGTAGACTTCTTCTGATCGGAGACGTCAATCTGCTGAACATTAAGGGATATTCATTTCATCCAAAAAACTCATTCAATGCTGTTTATCAACGGTTGCTGGAAGAAATTCAACTCTACAACTATATTTTCAACAATACCGGATTTTGTGGTACTGATACACCGTCTCTCTTAGACTTGATACTGATAAATTGAGAGCAAGTGATTGAAAGTCTCACTTTTGAATCTACAATAAAAATCAGCGACCACTTAGTTATTTTCATATATTATATTTGCTAAGCAATCAGAAACATTTACATCCACAAGGTGATTAGAAAGGTTGACATTTCACAACTTGAGAAATTAAGTAAAAAATTGTTGTACATCTCAAATTAAATTATTAAAACCATATACTCAACAAAATGGATTCAAACCCCAAATTTCTCTATCAGATCATAGATAACCAGTCTAAAGTGAAACCAGGGGTTGCCGCTATAATGACACGTGATTGAACAACAACCACAGCATCGCAATCTGCAGAAAGGTCTAGCACATTTCTTCTCCACTGAGTTCAGCCCACGAAGCACCGTTAACTTAGCTCACGAAAACGTTTTATAAACAACTAACTGTTTCCTCGGACAATGTCTTCCGAACATTGCTAAATCTCAAAGCGAAAAACTCTTCATGAGCCTATCAAATTTATCCGCTAATTCTGAAAAACTTTCACTATTATTTGTGTACGGCCCACATCTAATAGTTTATCCAATCTTGAACTCAAAATTTAGTTCTTTGTGATTAAAAGAATGGCTCCATTTGTAGCATCCACCAAGGGGTGACACCGTTCCATAGTATCTAACTATCCACCCGTTGCACTACTACCGGAGCGCCTCTTAGCAAACAGCGTCACAAAACATCTGGAACACGATTGCTTGCTCGCAGTCAAACAACACGGCTTTAGAAAAAAACATCTTGCTTTTCGAACCTTCTGCTCGCAATCGATGACTGAGCAAAAGCTGTAGACAAAAGTCTCACCATACACGATTGTTATCTTGATATGCATAACATTCGATGTTGTCAACCACAGTCGGTTTCTACTAAAATGGAGCAATGCGGCATCAAGGGTTCAATACTATCAATGTTAGAGGATTATCTTTGAGACCGTGTCATTGGAGTAAGTGTTGATGGTGCTTTGTCACGATCTATTGCATTAACGAGTGTGTGTAATTGCTTGAACCAATTATTTTCCGGATCTATATAATCGACTTACCTAAACGTGCTTGCTGTAAAATGTTTTTATTTGCGGATGACATCAAGCTGTGGACGGAAGTACGCACAGCTGAGGATTCCAGACAGCTTCAGCTGGATATCGATGCCTTACAAGACTGGTCAGTTAGAAATGAACTACCTGTCAATGTCAGAAAATGTAAGGTATTGACCGTTTGTAGACATTTCGAGTTCTATCAGAACCTCGGTTTTTATTTTCTCGAACAAGCCACTGACAAGCACGTTGAAGGACTTGGGGGTGTGGATGAACCCTTGTCTCGGAGTAACCTATAACTTTTACTCCATCCAACCACTGAAAAAACGTTTATGCCCAATGTAGTTTCACCTGATTTCCTGATCCTCTGATTATTCATAATTTTCGAGATTATCAATGGTTTTGTCAAGCTATATCCTTGTAGACCTGAGGGATTAAATGATTCTAGTTAGGGATGAGGTTTCTTAAGTACACTCTCAGTTTTTTTTTTTGATAATAAATGCCAAGCCGATATTGATTCATTTGTCTTTAAAAAAAAATCCAGCGAAAGGCAAGCGTTTAAAAGATAAGTTCACCAAATGTCAGCATGTGAAAGCGCGACAATTGAACATTCAAAAAACGTGTACTCAAGTCAATATTTCTTCGGGTAATCTTACCTCTGTGTTCCTTGAAAGTTTAAGAAACGCCTAATTAAAAGTTGATGTCCTGAATAATATGCCAAATACTTGTGTCGAGCAATTATCAACAACAAGGCGAAACGAAAACGATGCCAAAAATTGCCCCAAACTCAATTTCTTTTGTTTGACATTTTCCAGATGAAAAGCATTCGATGTGAGCAACGGAAACGGTTCCATTGCTAATTGAATGTGAATCGTGTAGGTTGTTTCTGTGAGGAAATTGTCAGATAATATTAAAAGTTATGAGATTTGGTGTAATCCATGATCATCGGTATGTAATGCTCTCTTTCAAAAGTTTAATCAAGTTAGGCAGTAAAAAATAGATATTGATATTCAATTAAAAACATGTTTAAATGTCCCATAAACACCAGAACCGTGGATTGCATTTCGAAAATATGATTTTTCAAAAGAAAGTTAATGCTTAACCACTAAAATCATGTCCTTCCGGTGGTATTTCAAACATTTTCGCTGAAAGACTTTGTCAATATTCTTTAAAATTGATTCACTCTCTGAAATTATCGAGTATAAATGTTAAACAATACGAAGCATTCACAATCCCACATAATGACAAAATTCTTAACGAGTATATTATTTCAAGTGTATTGCAAACAAACGATGATTATTTGATCATTTATGGTAAATTGTGTTCAAAATATTATCATACATGAAGAGTTAAGTATTCCAGAAAGAAGTTTGAAAGATACTTGGAAAACGGCGCCAACAATCAATACATCAACTTGTGATGTACAATGGTACGATGTGACCCCATGTCAGTTTCTAACTACACATGTAATAAGTGTCTTCGGGTGTGTGCAGCAGTAGAAACTATTTTATAAATGAAAATGAGATGGTGCCGTATTACTTTGATTGTGTGCTGATATCTCAGCACTCTTCGTATATCCGAATTAAACACACGCATTATTGTTATCACCAAAATATTTAGGTATTAAATCAATTCAAACTATTCTGACACTACTGATAAGAGATAAATTTCCGTAGTACTATAGATATATTATCCTAAAATTTCTGATCAGTGCAGCGAAAAACAGGTGTTGAAAAACATTAACTTTAGCCTAGTGACAGAAGGTATTTTGTGTTCAATGATGTTCAACCCACTGATGATAGAGTAATACACTAATTGGGAATGGACCAACCTTTCAACTCAGCCTCAACGGTGACACAACGTTGTTCGCAGTCAAATTGTCTCGAATGCATTCTTCCTTCCTCAATTGGTTTATAAAGCAAAGTGTACGCAGCTGGACAGCGGGCAGTCTCCCCACTATCGCGCTCGGTTTTTCCAATCTGTTTGTTTAAATTGACAAGTTTTAGATTTGTGAGACACACACTAAAGCTCAACGTGTTCTCATTATTTTGCTCAACCGTGAATGCGATGTGTTCTGAACCTGGAACAAGAAACGTTTGAAAAAGAATGGTCATTCATATGCATTTACTGATGCCATCTTAAATGTTCTTTTGTGAATAAATGTACCCTGAACGTTTAACAAAAAGTTTCGGTTTTGTGTGCATAGAACGATTGATATTATACTCATATGTGTTGTATTTCTTAGGTTGGTATTATTGCTCTCATGTTCGGAACATTATAATTTGACTAATGTTCAAGATGATAGTGAATAGATAGTGAAATCACCTGCCGATATTTCCAAAACATATTTAGAACCGACGATATTAGATGCTGCATCCAAACACGAAAATTGATACACGTTCCCATAGTGGTTTCGATCGATGAATAATGATGTTGAACTGGGCTGACCGTTGACTTCGTGTTCATCGTTGTTGATTGTTCTGGAATATGATGCATACAATTTATCCCAAAAACAACTGTTTTCATCGTTGTTTTATCAATTCAAACTGAATAAAAAGCCATATTCATAAGAGTAAAGATGCTACCAATAATTACAAGAACCAAAATACCACAGGCTTAGTTTGTTGGATAAATTAATGAAACCAAACTCTCCACGACGTTAATAAAAAAATAGAATTCATAAATCACACTGATTTGTGAAAATAAATCGTCAGTACGAGACTAAGATTCAGCGTGCGGGATGCACACCGAGGTTACGTAGACAAATTTTTGGACAGTTCCCGCAAAATTCATCAAAAACAGTATTCAATAAATACGTACACTCAGACAAAGATTTTTCACAGCAAGCTTGAACACCGATGTACTTAACATTTTTTTGATAATCGACAGAAATGTTCATCAGTCACAACGTTGGTTAATAAGTTTGATAATATACCCATTGAGTAGCAACTATATCCACCTAGATCAAGCGATCTCGAACGCAGGTTCATTTAATTTACCCAATTAACTACTAAATACTTGTCGCAGACTTTCAAAACACAGCGTAAATCTGGCCGTTTAAGCAGTACACAGCGGTGAAAATGGTCGTCTCAATGATTATTCACAAAGTATATGTCTTTCTGGTAGTTACAACGTCATATAGTTTGTGAAGGTGATTAAAAATCGCTTTCTACGAATATTTGAAGGAATTTATTTTCTGGTTCATTCGCGCTAATATTAAACGCCTTATACAACCATTCATACATTTTGCAAAATACCATGGTTGCCAAAAGATCTTTCGCTTCTACACAACCTGATCCAGTCAAAATGTCGTACAGTCAGAGACTGCACGTGGTCTAAGTTACTGCCAGGTTGCCCTGGCCTATATATATAAGTTAAATTCGTTACTGTCACAGTTTGTGTTTAAGTATAGTTAGAACATTCTTCAGTTCATTGTAATTAGTTGAAACAATGCCGAGATGTAAACTGGGATTGTGATTGTATGAAATGAAATGGGTTTTAAATGCACAGATGATGATTATCTTGTTTCCATCCAATACATTCATTGTTCAGAAGCTCATTCTCAGTTTAACCTTGTAATGACTTTGTTTCCTTTGCAACGTTATATAACTTACAATATAGGATGTACGCCTCTGCTATTCTTCATTTTTGCACAATGAATTTTCAGTTCACCCTCGTGGAATGCATAGGCAGTGAGGATTCCATCTATTTCTGCTGATATTAAGCGACCCCATCCACGGTTTTCTTCGAAATGAAAAAATATTTGTGGACCCTCCTGGTCGAAAAGATATAGCACAATGTCTTCTGATGCATCCCCCAAATCGGTTTCTGCTAAGCATTGGTATTCTCCGGAATCTTTAATATTCCCATACTGTTTGAAAGCAAAAATGTATATTAAATATCGGAGAAGCATTACGGAAGAAAAACGTTGAAATTTCACGCTAAGATATGAAATGAAATTTCTGAAACGTTTTGAAAATTTTAACTCACACGTAAGAGATATTAACTCTATTTTTATTCACATGCAAATGTTTTCCCATTACTATCTAACTGAAATTCATTTTTTTTCTTTCCCAAATTATTTTTTTCATATTTCAAGAGGAAAATTATATTTGTACAAAGCCGCGACATATAATCCTTTCTCGTTTGTTAGTTATAGTTTTTATTATACCAAGTAAACTAGTACGACCATTTAAGGAATTAAGAAATAAATATCAATATAGCGTGGTGCTAACATCCCCTTCACTTACACATCACCACACTTTTATCGCTGTCTTCGTCAAGTGGATACCGCGAGTCCAAATAATGAGTTATATAACGAAGCATTACATAATTATTGTTATACACTATACAAAATTTGTATATTTTCAAGGGTTATCACTGTTCCATATCAAAATTAAGTAAAATGAATAAGTGTATGTCACGTTTTACGAATATCTTTGATTTTCTACATTTCTAAATTTGTCCTATGAATCGAGGATGAGTTGGTCAAAGCTGAAATGAAACGCAAACATCGATTATGGTTTCTTAGAAAGATTGTTCATATAATCATGGGGTTTGCTTAAATCTAAAGGAAGAAAACCATAGAATGCCAATACCGGTTTGCATTTATAATTTGCACTTTTTTTAGAATTATATAAATAATTGAAAAAAATATTACTCACTATCTGATATGGTTGGCCCCTTGGCGCGCGGGTCTGTAGAATTCAAATTTTCCCGCGTTCGTGTAACGGTCCCCAGTTCTACATACCCAAGTGCGGGATGTTCCGCGATAGCAAATCATTGAGACGTGCATCAGTGAGAACGAAAGGCCTCGGAACTAAAGTTTTGATATACGCATTATGAATGGCCCAACCGTTTTCGTTTGAATAGTTGCATTGAACCATTGCGGAATATCCCATATTTAAGTTGACCACCAAGAGTGTCTACCTCAAAAATTGTTGAACATGTGTCAGGGGTTTTGAAAAAAAGAATTAATATAGTATGTATTATATTTAAAGTAATATTGTATTTTTTGCTTATAGTGTATGGTGTATATGCTCATCTGAGAAATGAGCATATCAGAACTTTTATTCCTGATTATAAAAATATGGTAATTCGAGTAAAATTACATAGCATGATTTAAAAGAAAAACAATTTTTTTAAACATTTGATCACACGCATATGCAGTAGTTTGTTCTGAGAACTTTGTATCCAACTTCCGTGGTAGTGTGGCCATGAATTTCTTCGCAAAGTTTCATTCGATCAACTTAATCTTAATGAGTCTACTCGTTGACTTTAAAGTAGAATACAATGATTAAATGACCATTGTAGATAAAACATTAATTTAAAACTAAGAATCCGATCAGATTAAAATCTGAAAATTAAAAATGTGCTGACTAAATATTAAACACAGAAAACAAAAAAACATGTATTGATGATGTATACCTTATAATGGAACTCTTTTATGAGTGGTCACATTAATAAGTCAAACATGATTTATTGGAGCTAGCCTTTATAATCCTAAAGCAAGCAGGGCATTTCGAAATTTGGTTCACGACTGGTGTCAGGATGGACTATCTCTGTCACTCAAATGTAGAACCACACTTAAAGCTGTATTATTCTGTTTGCGAAAGTTCGACCATGCGTGAATAGCACATTAAGCTTCTCCCAGTTTTTGAAAATGCGATATCACCGCAGAATTTTAGTGAGTTAGCATTCACAATGATGCTCATCGAAAAAAATACTTTTAGTTAATGTAGAGAAGCATATCTTATGCTAAGATTCTTTAGAGCACATGTCGCAGTGAATAATGTTTGTTCAGAGTATGTCCAGAAACAGTGTTTTGTTGCAATCTAACATTGGACATTTGCTTCAACATGTATGTTGTTATTACGCATGTCAGTAAAAGTCGCAAGAACACTGTTATGTCAATATTACTATCCTTGTTCACGGAAGTTCAATCGAAGCTTGGATTTCTAGGTTCGAATAATAAAACTAAATCTACACAATTTTGCACAACAACAGATACAGTGCGACCACCTATTGGTAATCAAAATCTTGCATACATACTAGCATACATACTAGCATACATTTCATACTTACACATATATGCGCCATAATGTGCTCGGAATCATTTTAGTTTTGCGCTCCTATACTCGATGAATATATGATGACTGGCCCTATTGTTATATAGAAGATTATATATTTTTACTTGATATGCCTTATTATCCTATATGTATTGTTTACCTTACTGTTTCTTACAATGAATTATTGTGTTTCAATTTATGTGTTCGAAAGCGTTGGTCCTACGTTGTGAGTAGTTTGTGCTCAATTTTCTATAAAATCGATGTATATCTAAGTAATACACGTCCGGATCTCTAAAGATTTCATGAAGCTGATACTGATTGTGTGAGAAATGTTTATGTTGCATTAGACTGGGCAGCCCCAGTCGATGATGTCCCATTTAGCAACAGTGTACTTTCATCATTAGGTGCATGGGGTTCGGGAATCAACCGATCAGCATACTGCATCATTCCGCACCGGCGAAACGAATTACTGAAAGCAAAGGTCAGTTCTGATACTGTGAACTTTGAGTGTTGATGCTTTCAGGATTCCATGGCAAGATCTCGAATATCAGAGGCGTAAGAAAAGCAGTCGTGATTAGCATTAAGCTAGAAAGGCTGAATGTGTACGTATTTGCCCTACAATGAATGAGATTAAAAGACACTGGTATACTAACAGAGAAAAATTACACATTTTTTTGGAAACGAAAGGGTTCTGATGTGCCTGAAGTTAAGTTTTCTGTGCGAGAAAGCCGACTAAAAGCGGCAGAAGCAATCAGCTAAGTGAGCGAACGGATTTTGACTCTAAATACAAAATGCATTACTTGTACTTTTACGTTGCTCGACGTCTATGCACCGACGCTCTGTGCGACGCCTGCTGAAAAAGACGCTTTTAATCATAACCTAACAATAGTCCTCTAAAACGTACTACAAATAAAATGTGTAGTAGTATTGGGTGATTTTCTTTTCAGGGTTGGTGCAGATTTCTGTTCTTGGGAAAACTGTTTTGGGATTTTCAGTGTAGGTAAACCCATTGATAGACAACGCCTTTTATAATTTTGCACACAGTTCAGTGTTCGTGTCAGTAACACTTTCTATCTAACAAAACCACAGCATACGTTCTCTTGTAAACATCCTCACTCTGAGCATTGGCATCAGCTTGATCTTATTCTTGTTATTCGCACTAATATATGGAGCGTCATTCACACCAGATAATATCAAAACGCAGACTGAAGCCTGGGACACCAGATTTCACCGCACCAAATTGTCTGGTAAGCCTAGCATAGACGTCACTCACATGTGGAAAACTAATATAACTGAAGGATGTACAAAAGCCTTCACACACGAGTTTAACAAGACATCATAATTTGAATTGGCTTCAGATAATTATGAATCAATGAAAAGCTGCATATGCCGAAACGCACTTTTCGCTTACCGTCCGAAGAAAACTCGAACGAGCGACTGGTTAGAAGAAAAAGCTTTTGCATGACTGCTGTGTTATAGGAGAAATATTGAACTTCCTTGATGGCCAAAGGTATGCCACCAGATGAAAACTTACGACTTGTAAGAGCAGATAGAAATAAGATTTAGAAGATTGCAAGAAGAAATTTAAATGACTATTGGAATGTTTTTATACTCATTATTCACAAATCTGCGGAAACCAGAAATATTCACAGTATGTTTGACAGGATATATACAGCCATTGGTCCAAACCATGTTAATGCAGATCCATTAAGTGTCTATCTGGCAATAAGATGGTCGACAAAACTTAGCAGATGAGAATATAGCTAGATCGTTTGTCCTTTATCTACTCTAAGGACAGTACGGTTCAAGTGCATGTACTCTAAAATATTGAGCGGCTGCCAACCAATTCAAATGGAGATACACCCTCTACCCTTGATAGGGCAATCAACCGCTTAGCGTATGAAAAACCCTTGGTGACGACGGAATGAAATGCTGAAGATCAGCATTTGCAGAAACTGTAAAAAAATTGCTTTCAAGGTGCTGGCAGGCGAAGTGCGTCCACAAAAGATGACAAACACAAAAATCACCACGCTATTTAAGAATAAAGGTAAGAGATTTGACTGCAACAATTTTAGAGGAATCTCCTTTCTGGATTTCGTAACCAAATGATTAACTAAATTCTTTAAGATCCGGCTAAACACTTTAGCTTATTGAATTTACTCCGAATCTCAATGTGGCTTTGCAGGGTAAGGTCAACCGTTCACATGATCTCTCACCTGAGACAACTTGAGGAGAATTAGCGGGAAAAACGAATGAAATTATACGCTGTTTTTATCGATTTACCGAAGGCATTTGACTACGTTAGCAAATGGGGTCAATAAAAAATGCTTGATGATATAGGCTGCCCCCAAGACTGCTCAACTTTGTTATTTTCATCGAGTCATGAAGGAAATGCTCACTTCATTTTATGGGTTTAGTTCAGAAACGTTTGAAATTCTCTGGAGGTTCAAAACAATAGAGTTTTCTTGCGCTCACGGTTCTTTGAATTTTCCAGACTCTGCTTCCGGAGCACGCCTTCAGGAGGAGAACAATAGGCACGCGAAGTTATGGTATGTTTATCAACTTGAAACGGTTGAGGGCAAAATATAATTCACGGTATGTACTTATTCACGACCTACTGATTGCTGTCGATTAGACCGTTACGTCTCACTCACAAGTGCTCTACTAAACGATAATGAGCTGTTTTTTTCGGCAAGCAAAGACTTTCTGCTGAACATCAGCATAGGCAAGGGATTGCATGGCATCCAATCATCACCGTTGAAAACCTGTCAAATTGAACCGGTACATTCCTTCACATTAGGTGGTTCAACCATTATAGATAATCTTTTGCTAGACACGGCGATTGATGAGCTGATTGCAAGAGCAGCTCTCATTTGTTCCGATTAACTCTCGAGTTTGGGGTATCCGCATGGTAGCTGTGAAGAAAACGTGGTTTATAATAAATGTTTCACTGTATGGCAGTAAAACCTAGACGTACAAGCAGGACACGAACGAAAGCTGAATGCTTTCCAAATACAAGGCATCCGTCCTATATTGAACATATCGTGGATGGACAGAGTGATTAATGATGAAGTGCTTCCAATAGCTAGTCTACAGGAGCATGTGCTTTTTACTACGATATAGCGCCACATGCAGTGTCCTGGCCATGTAAATAGAATAGAAAATGAACGTGTTCCGAAAGGTCTAATCTATGGTGGACCATTAGACAAACCGCACATGCGTTACAAAGAAGTTTTGCTAAATTTATGTGAACGATCTTGGCAATGTGCCGCGATTTAAGAAAACTTTGCTCTTGACCCCTCACATTGGAGGCAACGTGTAATATGTTATCCACCAGCTGGGGAGGAGACGATACAGCTTTCTACTGTTCTATGCAGATCGCGCAAATGACCCCAACGTCTGAGTTCTGCCCGTCGTTGCGAGCGCTACAAGATAGATTGTTCCTCCAGAATCGGAATGTTTGTTCGTTCGAGAGTTTATAGAACATGTAAATTCATGCGATCGTGATGTATATCGAAGATCGATATCGACCAAATTAGGGCAAGAACAATGTAAATCTTAAACTTGTGAACCAGCATTATATTGATACATAAATATCATTTGAAATTAAATATGAATTGCTTGTACTATTTAAATATTTTCTACAGCATAATGATGAAAACAAATGTGAAGATACATAAATAAATGGTGAATGTTAAACGAAATTATGATATTGGTAATCAATCACTCACATTATCCCTCGTTAGTTGTAAATTTTCGTCGTTCATAGAAAGCTTTTCACCGTTTTTTAGCCAGCTAACGGTGCCTGTAGGGACGGTTTGTACTCCATCGATGTAGCAATAAATCAAAGCATTATGATCCATAAGAACTTCAGTATTCAAAGGAATATTAAGAATTGCTGGCTTGCCTGCATTACGGTAAAACAATATTTAGGCAAACTGCTAATATTTTTGAAAGATAAATAACTACCGATTGCATTAAACATTCTGTATTGGTATCAATGTGGTTGAAAATTGAACACCATCAGCAGGTCTGAAAATATCCGATCACCGTTATTCCTCTTAATTGTACAGTTTTCATGAAGATAATCTACAGCTTTGAATAGAAAACATAATCATTGTTTTTGTGCAGCCGAAATACGTTTGCTAAAATACGCCGGGATGTTTTAGATAATAACTGCACGTCTTTACTGTAGCGTATTGCTATTGTGTACTAAGCTTTGAATCAGAATTTGAAGCTACGAAAGAATCACCATTCCATAACCACCGATTTATCGAGTACTATTCATCACTAATAAGGATCAGCATAGAAATCTAGTCTGGATTTGAAATGTTTCGTTATTCAATCGTCTGCGGGGTGGCGTTCGGACCGTACAAGTTGTAATAAGACAATGGTATTTGCATGAACAATAGTTATTCGCTTCAAGGCGGGTAGAATATGTGGAAATAGGTTTCCGTTAGAATTTAAAGTAATGTGTTGCTCACTTTTATCCCTTACACACCACTACCGGTTTCTAGGCTGTTTGCCATCGTCAGGTGGAGACAGTAAGATCAGGTTCAGTGAGCCTTGAAACAGTGGATTAAAGTAAACAAGGTTATACTTGTATGCCAACTGTTATATAGGGTTCGTACAACGAACCACGATGTTCAGACACAGAATCACAAAGTGATTCTGGTCAAAGCACTCAAGGCGCTTGTGGATGACCAAAGTAATGTGTTGCTTTGGTCATCCACAAGCGCCTTGAGTGCTTTGACCAAGAATCACTTTGTGATTCTGTGTCTGAACATCGTGGTTCGTTGTACGAACCCTATATAACAGTTGGCATACAAGCATAGCCTTGTTTTCCGTAAGAATGTTTTGACCTATATTCCTGGATTAAAATTACCACAATCTGCAGTTCGCGAACATTTAGAGACATGAAAAATTTTGCGTGCAGTGATTAGCCATACAGGTAAATACACCACCCGACTTTGATGAAAAACATTTACAATCCATATCATTATTATATTTTGACAAAATATGATTGACTGCGTCTATCTTAACAAGCTCAGTGCATATAATGGAATCGGAACTATCTAAAAATATTTGCATTTTTCTTGCTTAATCACATATCCGCCTTACTCTTTTCATAAAAATATTTTGGTCTAAAACGCTCCTAGGTAAAAACTCAATATTCTGAAATAAACATATTGTTCAAACTTAAAACGTATTAATTATTCGATGAATCAAGCAATGTGTCGTTTTTAATAATCATACAGTTATATATCGAAGCGCATTGCGAAAATAACATTTGTGTTTTGAAAGTTATATCTTGCTTAAAAACTATTTAAAATTAATTGGATGCAAAGTAAAATAACATTGGACAACTCACTTTGTACATTTAAAATGAAAAAGTCATGTAGATAACGAATAGGGGGCGGTCCTTCACATCTATATGTTCCAGCATGCTGTGGTTGGATGTTGTCGATGTTCAAAGCATCTCCGTTTTGTCTTAAAGTTATTCCGGGCAATTGAGCCTGCAGTTAGATTAAAAATCTCACATCAATCGTCCGAAATACATTTCGTGATTAGCGGGATTACTTTCGAAAACGTTTGTGCGAAATTCAATGCTAGCGGATACAGTAGCATAGCCTAAAGGTAATATAGCTGATTTAATCGTGTGAATGAATCTTTATATGATAATCCATTAAATTCTGTGTTTCACATCATTGACATGTTTATCATTTATTTTAATTTATAAACAGATTCTGTCAAATAATATTGTTTAGGATGCTTGAAGAGTTCACTGTATAATCAATGCGATAAAGTTGTTACTGAATTATTTCAAATCTTACTTGTTCAATCGCGACCGTTTTGGCAATATCGTCTACGGAGGTAAACGTCCATTTGTTCGTAGACAAAGGATATCCATGAGATACGCAAATCAACAATATGGATTCCCCGACATACTTTCTGTTGGTTCTTCCTGAAGTATGAATATTTTATAAAATACGGTACAACTAAATTTCAAATTAAAAGAATTCAAATGAATACCACAGCTATATAACTGATGATTAGTGATCAGAAATATCATAGTATATTATTGTAAACACTATATTCAATAACCCAACATGGCATAAAACTGTGGATAAATATTACAACTTGTTCAATCAATAAAAGTTATATAACACTGATTCATCGTTATTCGGCTAGCAAAATGTAAACCTTCACAAAACAATGATTTGCTAAGTGAAGGTTATAGACCGTATGACTACAAAATAGTACAACCGTTACCATATATTACGAAATATTTTCACGTGACAATTATAGAACTAAATTTGTTGGATGTCCCAAAGCGATATCGGTCATGAAATGAACAGGATTCTACGAGCAAGTAACTGGGAATTTCAAAATTATCGCGCTACGATCGATTTGATTCTGGTATTATGTACATTCCATTCAACGCTCACTGCGACATATCGATTAAAATTATGTGATAATTTAGTTGACCAATATTTGTCCGACTCATGCCGAGTCGGGAAAGTAGAAACGACTTCAACGCCTCAGCTGTATACTGTGAACCGGATTGAATTCATGCATACTTACCCTCAATGTTTGCCAAACATATCACAACTTGGAACTGAAACTAGTCTTTCACATTGTGCATCATTGTTAACCCATAAAACCATTAAGATTCTCTATGCAAACGGGAAGTGTCTGAGAAACAAAATACAGGAGCTTGATACCGTATGTACACAGCACTCACCGGACTTAGTTCCAATTACCAGAACATGGTTTGAACCTCATTTATTAGGCAATGAATTTGCATTGAAAGGAATGTGTCTTGTAAGTCAAGACCGTACGGGACGCGGCGATGGCGTAGCACTTTACTACAACCAACGGTTATCGTGCAGAGAAATTGAATTCATTGACCTACGTCTACAGGATACTCTGTGGTGCCCAATTAAGCAGACTACTGGAGATGATTGCATTGTTGGCGTGATTTATCGGGCTCTAAGCGCAACTGACGCGCGCAATGTTAAACTACTCCGGAAAATTCGACTTCTGACTGCCAGATTTCAAACGCCACTCCTGTTTATGGGAGACTTCAGTCTTCCAAATTTGATGGAGAAAAATGCTCTTTCAACGAATAGGCTCGATGATGCTTTTCAAGAACTGATCTCCGATATTCCTTTTTATAATCACGTCTTTGATAACACTAGATATAGAGATGGTAACATGCCATCTGTCCTGGATCTAATACTAACTAGTGAGGAACATGCCGTCGAGAATCTGATCTACGAAACTCCATTGGGTTCTAGCTACCACCTGGTCCATTTATTCTATTATGTTTGTCGAACTGAGATGACGAATGACATAAATTAAACAAAACTACAACTAGATATTGGAAGTCTTCACAATGCTCTTCGATCGATTTCCGACTGGCAACCAGACACAACAGACGAGCATCGTTCTTGGGTAAACTTCATAGAGAAGCTGTGTGATTAAATAAACCTACATTCCAGATGTGTGCCAAAGACAGCGAAAACACGATTTACCTTCACGTTGAGAAGCCGCACAAGAAGTGGATTCAGATACGCAACGATGCATGGAAAAACTATGTCCACAATCCGATGCCAGATAATTGGGAAACATATCGTCTGTTGAGGAACAAGGTCACCTCTCTTATCACCGAGGATAAGCAGTCTCTTCAGACAAGACTACTGACCATGATGGAGCGGAACCCCAAAGTCCTGTACCAGATCGTTAATACTACATCAAAAATTGAGCCAGGAATCTCAGCACAACGCACACCTCATGGTCTAACTACGACTTCGTTCGAGGCTGCCGAAGTTCTTGCAGGTTACTAATGCAAAGAATTTTGCTTCAAGTATTCAGTACATCTTACGTCGCATTCGATCGGCTTCTTCAATGAAATACTAAATGGAATCTCGATAAACAATGAGTGTTTCATGCTGAGACTTCTTCGTTTGAATACCGCAAAGTCACCAGGAGCAAATGGAATCACTCCTGTTATCCTCAAACGATGCTCATTCTCATTGTGTGGTCGACTCAGCACATTATTTCAAATTTCGCTCGAAAATAGTATCGTTCCCGCGGAATGGAAATCTGGCATCATTACACCAATCTACAAGGGCGTCAGTCGATCTGACGCTGCGAACTATAGACCAATTACGTTGTTGCCAGTAATTTCTAAAGTGCTAGAGAGTTTGGTAGCGGAAAAGATCACCCATCACCTCGACAACAATAGACCGCATGCGACTGAACAGTACGGTTTCAGGAAGCATCAATCATGTCTATCTAACCTCTTGCTCACCTTAAACGACTGGACTGTGTGTGTGGACAATGGATTCTCCATCCACGCGTTTGTTAGACATATAAAAAACTTTCGACAGCGTCAATAATAGTATTCTTATCCAGAAACGTGAATTGCACGTGATAACAGGAA